>VMDO01002902.1:25881-155733 GCA_007922755.1 Pedetes capensis | reverse complement strand
CATCTCATTGAATAATTAAGGTCACCTGTATTCTTACCAGTTTTCCTAATTCTCTCATTGCATTTTAGGCCAAATTAAGAATTTTATCAATGACTGCATGGTCTGCTTGCTATTTATTCATTTATTTTTGTTTCAGGAACTGTTGTCCTTCAAGGATGTGGCCATTGACTTCTCTCCAGATGAGCTGGAATGCCTGGACGCTGCTCATTGGAATTTGTATAGGGATGTGATGTTGGAGAATTACAGAAACCTTGTCTCCACAGGTGAGGACCATTTCCCTCCAGGATTCTAAATTTACTATGAACCTTGTGAATTCCTTCTTTCATTGCCCATGTTCCAGAAGCTTCTCCTTTATAGCTATAAGTTTCAAATTCCTGCCTTGAGAGAAAAATTGGGGGGTTTGCTTACATATATGACAAGGTAATTTTCATTGTAGTTTTTTTGTTTTTTCAACCTCCATCTTCCTTTCTTCAGGAGATTGGAACCGTTCAGTTTATGTTATTGGTAAGTAGTCAGTGGCATGAATTTTTTGCCTGTGAGTGCAGACATTTACTGGCCTCAAGATTGGTTGGCTACATCAAGTCCAATTTCTCCCTTTTAGCTTTGTTTTCAATGTCATGTTGAAAAATTATTCCTTAGTATTCTCTAGTGTATCTGTCAAGAAATATTTGGGACCTTGTGTGGTGAAGCCCAATGGTAATCCCATCACGTTTGGAGTCCTAGGAAGGAGGATCTCCAGTTTGAGGCCTGAGAAACCCTGAAAAATATAGAGAGCTTCTGTCTCAAGAAAAAAATTTAAAAATGGTAGAACACTTGCGCAGTCTGTGTCTGGCCCTGACTTCAAGTCCCAAATACCACAGAAAAAAAGAAACTTTGAAGAAATAACTTCCTAGATTCTGCTGTGATAACTTTTCCTTTCTGCTAAACAGTACTGGGAAAGAAATATTAATGCTTCCTTTTCAAATAAACAGGTCTTGCTGTCTCTAAGCCATACCTGATCACTTTTCTGGAGCAAGAGGAAAAGCCTTGGAATGTGAGGACACAAGGGACAGTGGACTTATCCCCAGGTAGGTAGGAATGAGTGAATTAGAAGACAAGGTGAGAGGTCCAACGACGCTTTAGAGTGTGGATTGAGAAACTGTGTTCGTGGAAATGATTTTTCCGGAGCCTATCTTTCTCTTTTCCTCATAGAGGAGGGCACATCATTCCCTATGTTTCTCATGCTTTTTTTGGCTCAAAGACCCCTACTCCCCCTCTAATGGGTTCCCAGTGCTTTGACAGTGATTGTGAACATCCTTCCCCTTGCCTCAGAGGGTGTGCATAATCTATGCTTTTTTTTATTGCTTTGTAGGCTGTTGAAAATTTGTGCACAATTTAGAAAACTTATATAGGTTAAGCCATTGTAATGTGTTAATTCTATCATAAAGCAGTTCCACAAATACTTACATATTCATTCTTTATAATTATCTCATTAGAGTTCTGTATCAGTGATTTGAATGGAATTTTGTGAATTTTTTCTACCATACACTGAATATCAATAATCTCACATACATACTCTTCATATATATGTCATCACAGAGGCAAATTATACTTACCCAGAATACTTTTTGTTTTTTTTTCTTCTGTTTCCTTTACCTTTCCTTTCCTTTCAGTTTTGTTTCCCCTTCATTTCCTGTCTTTTCCTTTCTTTCCCTTTTCTATTCTTCTTTGCTTTTCCTTACTTTCACTTCTTTCTGTGAAGCCTAGGTGGCCTGGGACTCACCATGTATAGGCGAGGCTGGTCTTGAACTCCCATTGATCCAATGACTGAACCCGTGGGTGCTGGGAATAGGACTTTGTGTCACCATGCCTGGCATGAGAAGATGTTATTTTATTTAATAGTACATCAATATTTATTAAGGGCTTTATGGGTTGAAGGTTCTCTTTTATTTATTTTATAATTTCAATATGTGGTTTTCATTTTTTAAAAGGTGATGAACTCACATCATTTCATAAACACTATCAGTGTTTAAACCATAGGGCTGTGTGTGTGCATATATATATATATATATATATATATTTTTTTTTTTTTTTTTTTTTTTTTTTTTTTTTTTTTTTTTTTTTTTTTTTTTTACTTTTTGAGACAAGGTCTCGCTATATTACCCAGACTGCCTCTGGTCTCAAACTTGCGATCCTCCCACCTCCGCCTCTCGAGCAGCTGGGATTACAGGCATGCGCCCCTGCGCCCAGCTTAAGCTATATGTTTTGATTGGATGACAATTTTCAATACAGCAATACACTTAAGGAAAATAGCAGGTGAAATTACAGGATCTGTGATGCATATATTCATTTTTATCTGCCTTTATAATAGCAACCTTTTGTTCATGATTTATACATTTTCTGTGTTGGTTCTCAGTGTTTTCTTTTGGTTTTAATATTTTCTAAATAACCATTTTGCCTGCAGCTGTAGCACTGTTGCATCCAATCCTGTTAGATCTCGGAAGCTACGCAGGGTCAGGCCTGGTTAGTACTTGGATGGCAGACCTGGAAACACCAGATACTGTAGGTTTGGGAGAAGGACCCAGCAACCCACTCCCCCAAATCAATCCACCATTGAAAACTCTATGAATAGCAGAGAAGGACTGGTAATGGTGTTTTTCCTGCTGTACACAAGGTCACTACGAGTTGGATACCAACATGATGGCAGCTAAGAACACCACCACCATGTAAATACTTTGGGAGAAGGACCCAGCAACCCACTCCCTCTAACTTATCTGCATCACCATTCTATTGTTTGTTTTAAAGATTTGACATCTTTATTTGTCTCCTATTGATAGAATTGTGTGGTATCTTTTTGTGACCTGCTTATTTCCCTTAGCGCAGTGTCCTTAATATTTATGTGTACTATTGATATTATAAGATTTCTTACACTTTCAGGTTCAGCAATATTCCTTTGGAGCTGGGGTTTAGCTCAGTTTGATCCCAAGCAGCGCAAAAGCCAGGGAAGAACCTGGCAAGAACCCGCTCTTGAAACAATCCCAACACAAACAGCCATGGAAAACCTCATGAATAGCAGAGAAGCACTGAGATAGTGCCAGGCATAGCACCGTGTAGAGGTATTTTCTTCTGTTGTATGTAAGGTGATTGTCAGTTGGACCCAACTCAACAGCACCTACAAAGAACAACCACTATATTCTTCTGTGTGTATACTCCAAATGTTTTTATGTGAGTGGAAATTTGAGTTGCTGCCACCAGTTGTGTTTCTTTAATAATGTGGCAATGAACACTGATGTGCAACTATGTACACATTTGCCCATACTGGGCTAGTTACCGTGCTTTCCATTCTGTCCCGTTTATATCTGTGTACCTTTGTGCTAGCATTAAACTCTTTTGGTTCCTATACCTTTGAATGTTTTGAATACTTTTCATGGACGTTTGAGAATCTATATATTTCAGATTCCATTTTCAATTCTGTAAAAATATGAAAGAAAAATGTAGGAATTGCATGGAATATTTAGCCTACATTGTGTAGCACAGAAACCTCTTAATCTCTTCCAATTCTAAAACAAGTGTTTGTTCACTGACATGTTGTTTCTTGCCACATATTTGTAGGATTTCTGATTTTTTTTCCACTATTTATTTCTAGTTTTCTTCCCTATGTTAGAAAAGAATGATAGCATTTAAAATTTGATGGAATTTATTTTGTGGACTAACACCTCATCTGTTGGGAGGAACATTCCAGGAGGCATTGAGAAGATTATGTGTTAAAGATGTTTGTGTGTGCATTCTTCTTTTCCTGCCCGACATGTATGTGTGATTTATAAGATTTTCCAATTCTTCTATTTCTTCGTTAAAATCCTCTGGTTTTTATTTTCCTTTGCTGAAAGTGAGGAATTGAATCCTCCTACAATGATTGTGTTGATTCTATTATTTCTTCAATTCTACCAAAGTTTTCTTCCTATTTTTGGCAAACCTGAAGTGAGTTGGAAATATATTTACTATTATATTTTCCTATGAAATGGTGCCTTCCTTGTCTCTTATGAAAAGTTTTGGTATACATTGTGATTTGTCTCCTGGCATTTTTTTACATTACATTTTGTGTAATATATTTATGACCACTGTGCTTTGTCTTCATCCTCATGTGCATGTATGGTTTTTCCAGCTTTTTAACTATTAGCTTTTTTGTGTCCTTAGATCTAGAAATAATCTCGTGTGTACAGAATATATGTGGATCATACCAAATTTAGTCCCATTTGCCAATATACTTTTGATTTCATTGTAAAGTTGAATCTAACAGTATTTAAAGAAATTAATGACAGTGACTTTGTTTCCATTTTAATCTCCTTATGAGTTTATAATTGACTTTTCCTACTCTTCTTTCCCTATTGCCTAATTTAGGAGGTTTTTTTTTTTTGATGTTTATAGTAACCACACTTGATTACTTTCCCATTTTCCGTTGTTTATCCCTTATACATATTTATTATGTCCTTGCTAGGTGTTGTTGAGGGCTGGGATTTAGCTCAGTTGGTAGAGCGCTGCACTGCAGTCTCTGAGGTTCCGAGTTCAATTCCTAGCACCACAAAAATGGGAGAAGGACTTGGCAACCCACTCCCAAGGCAATTCCGAAACAGCCATTGAGGACCCTATGAGGGTCGGTATGAGTTGGATACCGACTCGACGGCACCTAACAACAACAACAACAACAGGTGCTGTTGAGGCGGATCTGATTCTTAGCAACCCTCATATGGTTTTCAGTGGCTGAATTTTGTCCTCTGTCCTGGCATTACCTAATAGGACTATTAGCTTAGATCACTCTATTTTAAACATGTTACATGTAGCAGGAAATTCAGGCACACATGCCACTCACATACTGAGTAGTAAGTTCTGTTTAATTTAACTGCTCTTACTATTTTCATCTTTCCCTAGGCTTTATCCCTAGAAATTTTTGTAGGTGCCTTGATAACCATATAGTACATGTATGTGTGTATATATTTAAAAACCACAATGAGACCAGAAAGACAGGAACACCGCAGGCTATTATTGCATGAAACGGCCTAAGTGACACTTTTCCTTTTGTTTAACCCAGAGTCATTACAAGTAAGCATGCCATCTCATACAGGTTTTAACATGGAGGTTCAAGTAGCAATCAAAGGGCAAGCACCAAACCAAAATTCCCTCCAAAATGAAGGTCAAGGATCAAAACATTTGAGCACAGAGTAATTTGAGTGCTGAGGTACCATTGTACTACAAGCACCTGGTGGAGTCAGCTCCGTCATATGCATCTAACAAAACGAATTAGCTTCCCCGGTGGGTCCTATGATGTTCCTAACAGGTGTTTGTCCTGTCTCACAGTACCAAGGATGGTTTTCTTTTTGTGGAGAAGACTTTAAGAAAGAATCAGAAAGTCATTTGTTGCACCCATAACTATCATGCCACTATTGCAGACAGACATCCTGCTTGGTATGGTGACAATGTAAACATGTCATCCATAAATGAGCAGAAACATTATTGACCATTCTACCCAGGGGATGGGAAATCCCCCTCTGGCACTATGAATACCGGCCAGTAGAGAAGGAGTTGTGCTAAATGCAAGTTTGATTTCTACATGTTGTGCAATCAGAGCATATGGTGTCTTTCATAATAGGGGTGGACCATCCAGTTCTGATGTATAACAAAGAGCAGTGTAAATCTCCTCTGTGGTGTGGATCCCTTACTGTTCCCTGGCCAACATCTTGCTCCTGACTCTGGGGCTTTTTTTTTTTTTTTTTTTTTTTTTTTTTTTTTTTTTTTTTTTTTTTTTTTTTTTTTTTTTTTTTTTTTTTTTTTTTTTTTTTTTTTTTTTTTTTAATAACCTGATGGCTTTTTTCAGAGTGATGTTTTTCACCTGTGCAGGTTGCCCCTACTTCAACTCCTTAACTGCTGCTTTCACAACCAATTCTTTCTTTGAATTAACCCTGTGCCTGTTGGGTTGTAAAGCTGGTGAAGTAGCGTTGGACTTCATTGTCCTTGGCACTGTTTTGCACATCAGTGTTTGTGAAATGAGCACACTTTTCAATATCCCTTCTCTGGGGGTAACCATAGATGACGCTGATCTGGTTGCCTCCCTGATGGTAGCTTCTCGCACTGCTAGCTTCCATGGAAATGCTTTCAAGAAGTCTGTGACAGTGTTCAAACAGGTGGTGGCATAATTTCATCCCTCCCTGACAGACATAGACTCCATGTTATCAATAAACTGTCAGGTGTCATACACAAACACCTTATTCAGACCATAAGAGTCCCATTAATGTCCCAGCCATGCTTGGCCACAGTACTGTGTGTGGGTTTATTTCTCATCTTTAGGTGCACTTGCACAAACTTCAGGTGCCTTTCTATATCTGTAAGATACTTACAGGTTAGTATTACATCAGCTGTAGAAAGAATCCTTTTTTACAGAGTGGGCCCAGGGTAACAGAGGAAAGTCTTGAGCTACCACTCCATGGCTAATATCAAGACTGTGGGAGTGAGCCTGAGGGAGTACTGTCAGGGGCATGTGCTGTGCATTCCAGGTAAATATGAACCACTGTTTAGGTTCATCAGCTGTCAGGATACTGGAAATTTTTAGGAAGTTCAAGTAGAGCATGAAGAGATCCCATCACTGGTACTGGTAAGTCTGTAATCATACATGAGGCTCAGGTCACCTCACAGAGCCTTTACCCATGAAGTATCATGTTCCCCAGCGGGTGTCTCAGTTGGAATCACCTGCAACACCCAGCTGTCAACCGCCATTGGTGATTGTTTAGGCCTCCAGGCTTCCGGAAATCCAAATGCACAAGACGTGGTTCTGAACAGTCATTTGCCTGGGCACTGCAGCTTGACACGCTTTGGCACACTTCCTTTCAGGTTTCCCTGACAGGCCCTGCTTCCTTTCTTCTGCGATAGCAATTGGACCTGCTGGATATCTTGTACTGATCCTCAACTTCTCTGTCCTCACTCTGAATTTCCCTGGGTTCCAAGTCTTTGGCGCCCAGGAGGGACTGTTCATCCCAGATCTAATTAGTCTCCTATGCTTATGACTTCCTAGCCATGGTAAATGAAATGCCATCTCCTCCTAATCCTTTTTATTTACCTTTCATTCTATTTCAGAGGTGGAGGACACTCCCCAACATCTCTTCCTAATTGTAATATGTTCCTTATATGGGCGACTTCCCTTGGTGTAATTATTCAGCCTCAGTTCTTCTTGCTTTTATTGTTGTGTTGTGTTGACTTGACTTGACTTGCAATGCCACTATGTATAATAGATGAAATACTCCCCGACGCTGTGCCATTCCTGGCAATATTGTCAGTGGTTCTCTGCTATTCATAGGATTTTTGATGGCTGATTGTTTCAGGAATGGGCTCCTGGGTCCTTCTACCAAGCCCATAGCACCTGGTATTGCTAGGCACTCTCCCATCCAAGCACTCACCAGGCCTGACTCTGCTCAGCTTCAAAGAGCAAAGGGGATCAGATGCCAGGGTGAGATTATTCACCCTCAGTGACATGACTTAATGGCCTATAGTAGTGCACATGTAACAGCATGTATAACTTTCTTAACAAACTTGTCCCATCTCATGCTACATTTATAGATTTCAATATATTCTGTTGTCCATCTCCTTCAATATCATGGTAGTTATTTCACACCCCTTCATGAACCACCTATACTACAGTTGTGTTGAAGAGAAATTTCCACTGCTGTGTTCTGGGTTAGGAGAAAGACCCGGCAACCTACTCCCCCAAATCAATCCACCATTGAAAACCCTATGAACAACAGAGAAGCACTGACAATAGTGTTTTGCCTGTTGTATGTAGGGTCGCTATGAGTCGGACACTGACTCGACAGCACCTAACAACAACAACATGTTCTGGGTAGCATTATTCACAGTAGCTCTGGTTTGCATTCATGAAAGTTCTCAGTAGTGAATCACTGAAGCAAGAATCTGTAGAATATATATGCATAATGTATTACTACCCATTAATAAAGCAACAAAAACCAATTGCTGTTTGATCTCATTCACAGGTGGGATTTAAAAAGTTGATTTGAAATACATTGAGTAAATTGGCCGTTACTTGAGGGTGTTTTTAGGGACAGGGTTTCAGCTAATATTCAAATCCTACAAAATTGTAGTTCTCTGGGCATAAGAGGTTAAGGAGGTCTATACAACATGGTAAGCATACTGCACAAATGTTTATTTTGAAATTGTAATATATATGTAAATTGTTTTCATCACAAAAATGATGCTTAAAATTGTTGGGCATTTGTACGTCTTTTGAGAACTCTGTTCAGTTCTTTGTCCATTTTATTGATTGGATACTTTGCTTTTTTGGTGATTAATTTTTTTGAACTCTTTCTATATTCTAGATATTAATCCCCTGTCTGATGTATAGCTGGCAAAGATTTTCTCCATTCTGTAGCCTGTCTCTTCACTCTGATAAGTGTGTCCTTTATTGTGAAAAAGCTTTTCATCTCATGCAATCCCATTTGTTAATTCTTGCTGTTGTGTTCTATGTTTTGGAGTCCTATTCAGAATGTTGTTGCTTGTACCCACATCTTGAAGTGTTTTCCCTGTTTCCCTTTACCAGTTTTAAAGTGTCAGGTTTGACGTTAAGATGTTTGATCCATTTTGAACTGATTTTTGTACAAGGTGAGAAAGAGAGATCTAATTCCAGTCTTCTGCATAATGATATCCAGTTCTCCCAGCAGTTTGTTGAAGAGAATCTTTTCTCTAAATTGTAATTGGGACACTTTTGTCAAAATTCATGTGGCTGTAGCTGCGTGGGTTTATTTTCGGATCCTGTATTTTATTCCATTGATCTGTGTGTCTGTGTTTGTGCCAGTACCATGCAGTTTTTGTTCTTATATCTTTTTAATTTAATTTGAAATCAGGAATGGCGTTTCCCCCTACATTGTTCTTTTGCTCAGGACCACTTTAGTGATTCAGGGTCTTTTTTGCTGACATATGAATTTTAGTATTGTTCTTTATTTCTTTGAAGAATGGCATTGTCATTTTGATGGAGATTGCATTAAATGTTCAGATTTCCTTTGCAGTCTATAAATGGTTGTTGTTCAACATCCTTAGCTATCAGGGAAATGCAAATCAAAACTACACTAAGATACCATCTCACCCCAGTCCAGATGGCTCACATCAGCAACAGAAACTATAAATCCTGTTGAGGATACTGAAATGAGCCCTTATACACTGCTAGTGGGAACGCTGGTTGTTGGTGCAGCCAGTGTGGAAATCAGTATGGACGCTAGTCAAATAAGTAAAAGTACAATACCATATGACCCAGCAGTTCCACTCCTGGGAACATATCTGAAGGACTATATGTCAATATACAGTAGAGATACCTGCTCATCCATGTTTATTGTAGTGTTATTCATAACCCAGAATATGGAATAAAACTGGGTGCCCATCAACAGATGAGTAGTTAAGGAAATTGTGGCATATATACAGCATGGATTTTTTTTCAGCCATAAAAAGGACAAAACTATGGCATTTGCTTGAAAATGGGTGGAACTGTAGATCATCCTTTTAAGCAAAATAAGGCAGAAAGATAAACATCATGTTTTCTCTATGTGGATGTTGTACCTCCATTTATGTTCATTATTAAAACGTTATTAAAACACAAATGCTAATGGACCCTATATGTTGTTGTTGTTGTTGTTAGGTGCGGTCGAGTCGGTATCCAACTCATAGCGACCCTCATAGGGTTTTCAATGGCTGACTGTTTCAGGATTGCCTTGGGAGTGGATTGCCAGGTCCTTCTCCCATTTTTGTGGTGCTGGGAATCAAACTCAGGACCTCAGAGACTGCAGCGCAGCGCTCTACCAACTGAGCTAAATCCCAGCCCCAATGGGCACTATATAGGTAAAGCAAATGGACTTAGGAAAAGGGAGAAGGGGCAAGAAGAAAGGGCAATATGAGAAAAGAAAGGAAATATGTATTTTGTCCTTATGGCAAAATTGGGATGCATATATCAAGATAAATATCCTAAATAAAACAAAAAGACGTGCAAGTTGAAGGAAGAACATTGGTGGGAGCAAGGAGATGGGGGAACAAGTTCATGAGAGGGAAAGGGGGAAGTGGGAACACGAACAAGGTACAATGAAATGCATTTATAAAACTATAATGAGACCGTGAATTTGTACATTAAATCTTAGCAATAGAAAACTTAATAAGGATTGTTGAAGGACAACAATAACAAAAATGATACTTATCTGAAATCATTCATGTTTATAAATGTACTTACATGGTACCCCATTATATGTACTTCAAAATGCCTGTTCTCCCTGCTAATACATACTATTTAAATATGTCAATAACAATGAAAGGAAATAAGCTGGAGGGAGTGGTGCCTGCTTTTATCCAAGAAGTTGGGAGACAGGAGATTCCTTGCATGTTCAAAGCAGGCTTTGTCTTCTTAGCAGGTTCCAGGCCAGCCTAAGATACATAGTAAGACCCTGTCTCAGCCACACACACACACACACACACACACACACACACACACACACAAAATTCTTTAATCTTCCATTTGAGGTTTTTCTAATTGATTACCACCCAACATCCAGTACTTACACCAATCCACTGTGGAAAACATTGAGCTTCATCTTGTTTTTCATGTGTGCTTTCTATATACTTAAATACCTGTCATTCTGCAACATGTTCGGTGATATTCATTTACCTTTGTTCTCATGTTGCCTCAGAGTTACACAAGATGTACTTGTTCTTCTCACACTGTGTCAAAGATCACACCAACCAGTTTTGAGGTAGCCACAGAGAATGTCAGAAATGCAACATGTCCTACCCTCTTTCTCACCTGAGGCAGAAGAAGGGGGCTTGGAATCATTTTAAATTGCAGACTGTTGTACTGAGAGGAAGAAGAGCTGTCCTTGACACAGGTACCAAATTTTCCATGCTGAGTATGTGATCTTTTCATTATGATGTTCCAAGTTGGACTGTCATGAAGCCTTAACGAGTTTGAGTGTTGTCACTAGGGCAGCTTGGCCAGTATTTTCATTAAGTTCATAAATCAGTTGGGAAATGAGGCCTTTCTCTTTAGTGACCTGCTAGCCTGGTGGTGTCCTCATCTTGAAACACTTCTTCATATTAGATAAGAAAACCCTATTCATCTGAATATAGTAAGACAGTTTGTTACCTTATTTCTTTCAGGTATGTCTTCTCATTATTTCCAAGTCGTTTCACCAGAATTGGGGAAGACACGTTCACTTGACCAAGGGATAAATGGAAGATGTGGAAATTCGGGTCTTTACCATAATCACTCAAGGAAAATATTGGAAGGTGTCAATGAGCATGAAGGTCAGAAAGCATATTATAATGGGCATAACCAAGGTATGAAAGCTGTTCATAACAAAAGTATCCCTGCCAGCAGAGAAGAAGAATATATCAGAACTCAGAAGACAACAGCATGTGTGTCAGTTTCTCTTCAAGAGCCATGTGTTTCTGTAAGTGAATATCCACATCCGTTTTTGAACCATGAGTATCCTGTCAGTGGAAATAAGGCAAAACTAAAAAGAGGTCTCTTTATTGAATCTACTCACAACTTGAAGAATTGCATTGAATGTGGCAAGGCCTTTAAACAAAGCTCTGGCTTTATTCAACATCAGAGAATAGGTACTGGACAGAAATCCTATAGATGCACAGTATGTGAGAAAGGTTATAGTGATAGTTTAACTCTTACAAAACACCAAAGAATTCAGATTGTAGAGAAACCCTACAAATGCAAAGAATGTGACAATGCTTTTAGCAGTTCTTCACACCTTAGTCGACATCAGAGAATTCATAGTGGAGAGAAACCCTACAAATGTAAAGAATGTGACAAAGCCTTTAACAGTTCTTCACAACATAATCGACATCAGAATGTTCATACTGGAGAGAAAGCCTTCAGATACAAAAGGTGTGACAAAGCCTTTAGTAGTTCTTCCCATCTTAATAGACATCAGAACATTAATATCGGAGATAAACCCTACAAATGCAAAGAATGTGACAAAGCCTTTATGAAGTCATCACAGCTTAGTCGACATTGGAACATTCATACTGGAGAGAAACCCTACAAATGCAAAGAATGCGACAAAGCCTTTTCGCGTGCTTCAAACCTTCAGCAACATCAGAGAATTCATACTGGACAGAAACCCTACAAATGCAAAGAATGTAACAAAGCCTTTAACCGTTCTTCATGCCTTAATCGACATCATAACATTCATACTGGAGAGAAACCCTACAAATGCAAAGAATGTGGCAAAGCCTTTAGCAGTTCTTCATACCTTCATCAACATCAGAGAATTCATACTGCAGAGAAAGCCAACAAATGCCAACAATGTGACAAAACCTTTAGCAGTTCTTCCTACCTTAATCGACATCAGAGAATTCATACTGGAGAGAAACCCTACAAATGCAAAGAATGTGGCAAAGCCTTTATCATTTCTTCACACCTTAATCGACATCAGAACATTCATACTGCAGAGAAACCCTACAAATGCAATGAATGTGGCAAAGCCTTTAACAGTTCTTCACACCTTAATCAACATCAGAACATTCATACTGGAGAAAGACCCTACAAATGCAAAGAATGTGGCAAAGCCTTTATTATTTCTTCACACCTTAATCGACATCAGAACATTCATACTGGAGAGAAACCCTACAAATGCAATGAATGTGACAAAGCCTTTAACAGATCTTCACACCTTCATCGACATCAGAGAATTCATACTGGAGAGAAAGCCTACAAATGCAAAGAATGTGACAAAGCCTTTAGCAGTTCTTCATACCTTCATCAACATCAGAGAATTCATACTGCAGAGAAAGCCAACAAATGCCAACAATGTGACAAAACCTTTTGCAGTTCTTCATACCTTTATCAACATCAGAACATTCATACTGGAGAGAAACCCTACAAATGCAAAGAATGTGACAAAGCCTTTAGCAGTTCTTCATACCTTTATCAACATCAGAGAATTCATACTGGACAGAAACCCTACAAATGCAAAGAATGTGACAAAGCCTTTAACCGTTCTTCACACCTAAATGAGCATGAGAAAATTCATACTGGAGAAAAAGCCTACAAATGCAAAGAATGTGACAAAGCCTTTAGCAGTTCTTCATATCTTCATCGACATCAGAGAATTCATACTGGAGAAAAAGCCAACAAATGCCAAGGATGTGACAAAACCTTTAGCAGTTCTTCATACCTTCATCACCTGCAGCCATAGCCCTGTGGCATCCGATCCCGTCAGATTTTGGAAGCTAAGCAGGGTTGGGCCTGGTTAGTACCTGGATGGGAGACCGCCTGGGAAAACCAGAAGCTGTAGGCTTGGGAGAAGGACCTGGCAACCCCCTCCCAAAAATCAATCTGCCATTGAAAACCCTATGAACAGCAGCGAAGCACTGACAATAGTGTTTCCCTTGTTGTACAGAGGGTCGCTATGAGTCGGATACCGACTCGATGGCACCTAACAACAACAACAACAACAACAACATACCTTCATCAACATCAGAACATTCATACTGGAGAGAAACCCTACAAATGCAAAGAATGTGACAAAGCCTTTAACAGTTCTTCACACCTTAATTGACATCAGAACATTCATACTGGAGAGAGACCCTACAAATGCAAAGAATGTGACAAAGCCTTTAGCAGTTCTTCATAACTTCATTGACATCAGAGAATTCATGCTGGAGAAAAAGTCAACAAATGCCAAGGATGTGACAAATCTTTAGCAGTTCTTCATACCTTCATCAGCATCAGAACATTCATACTGGAGAGAAATCTTACAAATGCAAAGAATGTGACAAAGCCTTTAATAGTTCTTCACACCTTAACTGACATCAGAACATTCATACTAGTGAGAAAGCCTACAAATGCAAAGAATGTGACAAAGGCCGTGCTTCCTGCCTTCATCAACATTAGAACGTACATACTGGAGCAAAACTTTATAAGTTCAAGAAATGTGACAAAGCCTTTCATATTCACTCAGTGTTTAGACACCATCAATATATGCATACAGAGAAGAATCTCTACAAATGCAAAGAATGTGACAAAACCTTTCATGACCTTTCATTCCTTAAAAAAGATCAGTGTATTCATACAGGGAAGAAAACCTACAAATGCAATGAGTGTTTGAAATACTTTATTAATCTCTCAGGGCTCAGAAAGCATCCGAGAATTTATACTGGAGAGAATCCCTACAAATTCCAGGAATGTGACAAAGCTTTTCACTTTTCTTCATAGCTTAATTAACATCAGAAAATTCATAGTGAGAAACCCGACAAATGCAAAGAATGTGACAAAACCTTTCACTATCCTTCAGTACTTAACATCAGGGGATACATACTGGACAGAAGCCCTACAAATGCAATGAATGTGACACATCTTTTAGTAATCCGAGTGCTAAAAATTCATCAGAGAATTCATACTGGAGAGAAACCCTACAAATGCAAAGAATGAGGCAGAGCCTTTAATGGTTCTTCATGGTGTAATCAGCATCAAAAATATAATGCACAAAACTCCAACAAATCCAAAGAATGTGCCCAAGGCTTTTGTAAACCTTCTGTGCTTAAACATCAGAGGATACACACTGGAGAGAAGCCCTAGAAATGTGAAGAATATGACAAAGCCTTTTAAAATCCTTCAGCACTGTAAAAACATCAGAGCATTCATACTGGAGAAAATCATATAAATGCAAACCGTGGCCAAGCCTTTCACTGTTTTTCAGTCCTTAAAAAATATCAGCAAATGCACACTGGGGATAAGGCCTACATTTGACACTTCATGCTGGAGATAAACCCTGCAAATATGGGGAATCTGCTAGAGCCTTTTACAGTCCTTCAATAATTAGGTTGCTAGCTTCACCATTAGCAGGCAATATAGAGGAAATAGGGATTCAAAATGGGTCCTGCCATTCTACCGTGGAGAAGGTGCATGTGCATCTCTGAGGACATTGAAGGACACTTTCAAATGGGTCCCATGCCCTATAAAAGCTGTTGAGCCATTTACCAAACAATGACCCTAGGCCCAGAGCTGGGTACCTGTCACATTGAGCATTCCCAAGTTTCAATAAACCTAGTGAGAATGTGCGCCTACTGTTTTTTTTTTTTTTTTTTTTTTAATTCCACTCTCATCCTCTTTCTTCCACTTTACTCCTCTTCTCTTGGGCCTTCCATCTTCTCTGTCTATCCAAGGCACCTTTCCTTCTAAAAGCCTGATTAACTCTCATGTTCTCTGGCCTCTTTATCTTTCCCTGGGGGATGGGGACATCTTTATGCTGACTCACATACACAACACTGGTTTTTCTAATTTCCTTTGCAGAACTTACTAAGCTTTTTCAGGTGCCCCAGTTTTCCCTGTAATCATTCCTTAGAGGTGTAGTATCTTTAACCTATACTATAATTTCTGTATCAGGCATAAATTTAATATGCTGAGTAGAAGGACTGAGATTTTGCTGCCAGTTTACACCTACACAGAGCTGTAATGCTTACAGGCAGGATGTGGATTGCTGACTCGACCTGTGTAGGAGCTCTAACACTAGGGAACACTGCTGGGCAACACCTCCAATGTGTCTGTTAATGCTGTTCCCTGCTGTCAAATTTTGAGAGAATCAATTGCTAAGACCACCATTTGCAGGGCTTCTTTTTGCCTAACCCATGATTTACATCCAGGTAAGGCACAAGGACCCCAGCTGGCTGACTGGTGATGAATTACCTTTGGTGTGAAGTGGGGCTTATATAAGAGGTTTGCCTTGTCATCTTGAATCCATCTCTGTTTTCATGTCTGTAAGGTGGGTGTAGTAAACCTTGAATCAAGACTTTCACTTCCTCATGGTTTATAGCTGACCAATTTTCCTTGAAAATAGCTACGAAAGCAGAGTAAATTAGATAATTACAAATTTCAACGTTCTAGTAAGGACTACATGAAACTTTACACTCTTTATATAAAAAGACCTAAGCATATAACTGAAGAGCACATAATGTACAACCAGGTGGGAAAATATCAGATCAACTGGTGCCATAGATACTGTAATTCATAGAAGAGGTGCTTCACTATCAAGAAATTGATTGAAGGGTGTCTGGAACAGGTTAAAAGGTATATAAATTGCAAATAGATTTGTATTCTATACAAACTGTCAAGTGAATACCTTGTGATGCAAACAGTCATATCTATAACAATAAAGGAGATTGAATGGACAAAGAAGAAAATATTACAGAATTATAACCCATGTCAATAGAAAAAATCCAAATTCAAGTACACATGTAATGCAATAAGAAAATATGGGCATTAAAAACACCAAAGACAATCAAAAAGGTGTTTGAAGAGTTAATGACTGAAAATTTAAAAAAGTAAATCCTCAAGAGATACATCATCTCAGAGAATCCATAGTAGATATGCCATCTTCTAAATGTACATAGCCTTCAGTATGGATTGTGACTAAACGTCAACAAAACAAAAATCGTTACAACTGGGTCAGTATGCAACATCAAAAGGAATGGAGAAAAGATTTAGAGTTTCTATGATTTTGCTTTACTTGGTTCTACAATCAACACCTGTGGATGCAGGAGTCAAGAAATCAAAAGATGCACTGCTTTGGGAAAAGTGGCAAAAGATCTCTTTAGAGTATTGAACAGTAATGAAGGCACATTGAAAACAAAGGTGCCCCTCACTCACACCATGGTACTTTCAGTTGCATCATATGGTTATTGAAGACTGGATGTTGAACAAGGGAGACAGGAGAAGAATTGGTGCTTTTGAATTATGGTGCTGGAGAAATTATTGAATATACCATGGACTGCCAAAAGAACCAACAGATCTGTCCTAGAAGAAGAGCAACCATTGTGCTCCTTGGAAGGAAGGATGGCTACACTGTGTCTTATATAATTTGGCCATGTAGTCAGCATGGACCAATCCCTGGAGAGAGACATCATGTTTGGGAGAGTAGCAGGTCAATGGAAAAAAAGTAAGACCCCGCAGCCGGGTGCAATGGTGCATGCCAGTAATCCCAGTAGCTGGGAGGCAGGGGCAGAAGGTTCGCAAGTTCGAGACCAGAGGTAGTCTGCATAATTTAGCGAGACCCTCTCTCAAAAAAGTAAAAAAAATGGGCTGGGCATGCAGCTCAGTGGCCCAGTACTATGTTCTGTTGTACGTGGAGTTGCTATGAACCATTCTTGACACCACCTAACAACAACAATAACAACCCATCACTAGTGAAGGAATTGAAGATTGAGCTGGGTGCTCTGGTACACATCTATAATCCCAGGGACCTCAGAGGCTAAGACAGGAGGATCGTGATTTCGGGGCTGGAGGCAGCCCATACAACTTTGTAAGATCCTATTTCAAATTTTTAAAAAATCAACAAGGTTCTGGAGGCACATTTCAGTAGTACAGCATTTTCTTGGTAAGCATATTGTCCTGGGCTCAATTTGTAGTTTTGAAAAATTGCTATGTTTAGAGAAACAACATATGATTATTTGAAAAATATTAGAACCAGGCATGGTGGCACATACCTGCAATCCCAGCAACTCAGGAGGTTGAGTCAAGAAGATTGTGAGTTCAAGGGTATAAGTAGCCTGTGTAATTTAGCAAGACCCTGTCTTAACATAAGAAGTTATCTTGGGAGTGTCACCCAATCATAGTGCACTTGCACAGTATGTGTGAGGAACTTGGTTAAACACCCAAAGACCGTAAAAAATAAAAATCAGCTGAAAAGATGATTAATATTTTCATATTTCTCATGCTGGTCTCTTTAGTGTGTGTGTGAACCAGAACAGAGCATTTACAATGTTAGACCCTGTGTGTTTTCAGAGTTTCTCCAGTAGGCTTTTTAGTTGATATTAAAATATGAATATTCCTGACCATGTTGGTGGATGCCTCTAATACCACGAACTCAGGAGAGGGAGGAGGATCACAAGTTCAAGACAGGAGGCAAGCTGTGGAACTTTACAATACCCTGCCTCAAAATAAAAAAATAATAATAAAGGCCTGGGTATGCAGCTCAGTGGTAGAACACTTGCAAAGTTCCTTCATGGCCCTGTGTTGAGCCCCACAGTACCACCAAAAATAAAATAAATAAAAGAAAATGTATTTTTCTTTTTTTATTGGAAAATTTTAATTTACACCTTAATGTGATACATTCTGACATGCTTTTCATTCTGGCATTTCCATATATGCATTTTGATGTACATTATTCATATAGGTGCTCCCTTACCCTCTTGTATGTTTCCCCCCTGGCCCTCCCCATCTAAGTCTTCTCTATCATTTACTTGGTAATACTTTTCTATATGTCCTTGGGTTCCTGTTCTGTTTAAGATAGAAAATTTCCTGTAGTGAATTTTGTTTTTATCTTGTCAGAACATTGCACACATTTTCTAGACCATTTATATTGGCACCATTCTTACCTTTTTTGTTTGTTTTATTTTGATCCGACCTTTGAATAGGATTTTTCCTTCTTATAATTTTGATTGAGCTCCCACATATGAGAACATGTGGTGTTTCTCTTTCTGAGCTTGTGTTTGTTCACTTAAAATAATTTTCTCTAATTCCATCCATTTTTGCTGCGATGACCTTATTTCATTTTTCTTGATTGCTGAGTAGTATTCCATTGTGTATATGTACCATAGTTTTTCTATCCATTCTTCTGTTGAAGGGCACTTTGGTTGAGTCCATATCCTTGCTATTGTGAAAAGTGCAGCATTGAACATGGAGATGTAGGTGTCTCGGTGGTATGATGACCCATCTTCCTTTGGGTAAATTCCCAATAGTGTTATAGCTGGGTCATACGGTAGATCTATTTTCACTTTTTAAAGATATCTCCATATTGATTTCCACAGTGGTTGGACCAATTTACATCTCCACCAACAATGTAAGAGTGTTCCTTTTTTTGCTGCAACCTCGCCAGCATTTGTTATTACTTGTTTTATTGATCTTGGCCATTCTTACTGGTGTACGGTGAAATCTCAGAGTTGTTTTGATTTGCATTTCCCTAACGGCTAGGGACACTGAGTATTTTTCATGTGTTTCATGGCTTTATGGACCTCTTCATTTGAGAACTGTCTACTCAGTTGCTTTGCCCATTTGTGTATTGGGTTATTTGTATTTTTGGGGGGTGTGTAGTTTTTTTCTTGAGTTCTTTATAAATTCTAGTAATTAGACCTTTATCTGATGTATCAAATGTGAAGATTTTTTCCCATTCCATGGGGGTTTCCTTTGCTCTGTTAATTGTTTCTTTTGCTGGACAGAAGCTTTTTAATTTCATGTAATCCCATTTATCTATTCTTCTTGCAATTTCTTGAACAATTGGAGTCCTATTAAGGAAATATTTTCCTATGCCTATATGATGAAGTGGGCTGGGATTTAGCTCAGTGGGTAGAGCACTGCGCTGCAGTCTCTGAGGTCCTGAGTTCAATTCCCAGCACCGCAAAAATGGGAGAAGGGCCTGGCAATCCACTCCCAAGGCAATCCCGAAGCACTTAGCCATTGAAAACCCTTTAAGGGTCGCTATGAGTCGGATACCGACTCGACGGCACCTAACAACAACATATGATGAAGTGTATTGCCTATCTTGTCTCCTATAAGTTTTAAAGTTTCTGGTTTTATGTTGAGATCTTTTATTCATTTTGAGTTAACTCTCATGTATATTGAGAGATGCGGGTCAGCTTTCATTTTTCTGCATGCAGATGACCATGTTTCCCAGCACCATTTGTTGAAAAGGCTGCCCTTTTTCCACTTTACTTGCTTTGCTCCTTTGTCTAAAATAAGGTGGCTGTAGGTGTGTTGAGGTATGTCTGGGTCTTCTATTCTGTTCCAGATGCCTTCGGGCCTATTTTTGTGCCAGTACCAAGCTGTTTTTGCAACCACTGCCCTGTAGTATAGCTTGATGTCAGGGATTGTGATTCCACCAGCATTAGATTTACAGCTTAAAAGTGTTTTGGCTATACGTGGTCTTTTGTGGTTCCACATGAATTTTTGGATCATTTTTTCTATTTCTGTAAAGTCAGTGGAATTTTAATGGGTATTACATAAAATCTATAGATTGCTTTGGGTAGAATAGCCATTTTTACTATATTAATTCTCCCTATCCAGGAACAGGGGAGGTCTTTCAATTTTTCAGTGTCCTCTGCTACTTCTTTCCTTAATGTTTTGAAATTTTCCTTTGAAATTTCCTCTGAAGGGTCTTTGGTTAGATTGATTCCAAGGTATTTAATTTTCTGGTGGGCTATCATGAATGGTATTTTTCCTGAAATTTCCTTCTCTTCCTGTTTGGAATCGGTGTAAAGAAAAGCTATTGATTTTTGTGTGTTAATTTTGTAGCCTGCGACTTTGCTGAAGGAGTTAATTAGTTCTAGCAGTTTTCTGGTTGAGGTTTTGGGGTCTTTCAGATATAGGATCATATCATCTGCAAATAAGGATAATTTTACCTCTTCCTTGCCAATCTGTATCCCTTTGATTTCTTTCTCTTGTCTGATTGCCCTGGCCAGGACTTTATTACTATGTTAAATAGAATAGGAGAGAGAGGACATCCCTGTCTTGTTCCAGATCTAAGAGGAAATGGTTTCAGTTTTTCTCCATTTAATATAATGTTGGCTGTAGGCTTGTCATAAATGGCTTTTATGAAATTAAGGTATTTGCCTGTTATACCTATCTTCTCCAGTGTTTTTATCATGAAAAGGTGTTGAACTTTGTTGAAGGCCTTTTCAGCATCAATTCAGATAATCATGTGGTTTTTGTTTGCCAGTTTCTTGATATGCTGGATTACATTAATTGATTTCCGTATGTTGAACCATCCTTGCATCTGTGGTATAAATCCCACTTGGTCATGGTGGATAATCTTTTTATATGCTGTTGAATTCTGTTTGCCAGAATTTTATTAAATATTTTTGCATCTATATTCATAAGAGACATGGGTCTATAATTCTCTATCTTAGATGAATCTGTTCCTGGTTTAGGTATCAGGATGATGGTAGCTTCATAGAATGAATTTGAGAGTGTTCCCTCCTTTTCTGTTTTTTGGAATAATTTGAGGAAGACAGGTATTATATCTTCTTTAAAAGTGTGGTAAAATTCTGCTGTGAATCCATCAGGACCTGGGCTCTTCTGTTTTGGGAGACTTTTAATTACATATTCTATTTCTGTACATGTAATGGGCTTGTTTAAGTCAGTTATGTCTTCTGGGGTTGGCTTTGGTAGGTCGTACGAGTTGATAAATTTCTTCATTTCTTCTGCATTTTCACATTTTTGGGAATACAGCCTCTCGGAGTAATCCCTGACAATTTTCTGTATTTTGTTGAAGTCAGTGGTTATGGACCTGTTGTCTTTCATTATCTGTACTATGTTGGATTCTTCCTTTTTCTTTTTGATGAGGTTAGCCAGAGGGTGTCCATTTTATTAATCGTTTCAAAGAACCAGCTCTTAGTCTTATTTTTTGAATTATCTCTTTGGATTCTAATTGAGATACTTCTCCCTTTATTTTTGTAATTTCCTTTTGGGTGTTCCTTTTAGGCTTGATTTTTTGTTGGTTTTCTACTGTCTTAAGATGCGTCATTAGGTCATTTATTTGGCTCTTCTTTATTTTATTGATGAAGGCACTTAATGCTATAAACTTCCCTCTTAAAACTGCCTTTGCTCTATTCCATATGTTTTGGTATGATGTGTTTCATCATCATTTGATTGTAGGAATTTTCTAAATTCCAATATGATTTCATCAACGATCCATTGGTCATTCAGCAGTGTATTATTCAGTCTCCATGAGTTTGTAAAGTTTCTGGAATTATTCTTGCTCTTGAGCTCCAATTTTATCCCATTATGATCTGATAAGGAACAGGGGATAATTTCTACTTTTCTGTATTTGTTGAGGGAGTTCTTATGGACTAGCATATGATCTATCTTAGGAAACGTTGCATGTCGAGCGGAAAAGAATGTGTATTCCTCATCGTGTGGATGAAATATTCTGTATATATCTGTGAGATCCAACTGGTTTAGGGTGGAGATTAGGTTTCATATTTCTCTGTTCATTTTTCATTTTGATGACCTTTCTCTTGATAAAAGTGGGGTATTGAAGTCTCCCATTATTATTGATTCTGGTCCAATAAAGTTCTTTATATTCCATAATGTTTGTCTTATAAAGCTAGGTGCCCCTATGTTTGTGGCATACATATTAAGGAGCGTTATTGATTCTTGATCGATTGTTCCTTGTACTAAAATGTAATGTCCTCCTTTGTCTCTTTTATTTAGTTTTGGAATGAAATTTAATCTATCTGAAGTGAGAATTGCAACACCTGCTTTCTTTCTCTCCCCCCCCCCCCGCTAGGTATACATTTTTCCAGCCCTTAACTCTCAGTTTATTCCAGTCTTTGTGAGTTAGATGAGTTTCTTGAATACCACATATTGATGGTTTGTGTTTTTTCAACCAATTAGCCAGCTTCTATTAATTGGCGAGTTAAGACCATTTACATTCATAGTGATTATTGAGTAGCATTTATTGTTATATACCCAATCATTACCTGTTACCGATTTATGAATCATGTTTGCTTTGGTCCTTTCTTGGGTTGCACTCATTTCAGCTAAACAGTTCTTTGTTTTCCTTTACAGGGTTGTCTTAACTCTCTTGGATGTGGTAGTTGATTTACAATCCTCTCCAGTGCTGGTTTGGTGGTTGCATATCGTTTAAAAGCTTCAATGTCATTAAATGTCTTATACTCCTCATCTATTTTCAAAGATAATTTTGCTGGATATGTTAGTCTTGGCTGGAGATTTTTTTTTTTTTGGATTTGAATCACCTGTGTCCATTCCTTTCTAGCTTTCAATGTTGATATGGAGAGGTCTGAAGTAATTTTAATAGATTTTGCTTTATAAGTAATAAGGGGTTTCTGTCTTGCTGCTTGCAGGATAGTTTCCCTGGTCTCTAACGATAGTATGTAAGCAATGACATGTCTTGAGGATGATCTACTTAAGTCAGCCTTCAAAGGGGTCCTGAATGTGTCTGTGATGTGTATATCCATTTCCTGTACTATCTTTGGGAAGTTTTCTTTGAGGATATCCTTTACTAGATTTTGAAGGCCTCTAGTGGATCTTTCTTTTCCTTCAGGGATGCCCTGAATTCTTAAGTTTCATTTTTTCATTCTGTCTGAGTTCTCCTGGAAATCTTTTTTTAATACCTTTATCATTGATTCCATTTCTGACTGTATTTATGTTCATTTATGGCATCTTCTGAATCAGAAATCCTCAGCTCAGATTCATCCAGTCTCGATGAAAAGGATTCTTTAGCTGAGTTCAATTCAGTTAACTTGGATTGAGTTTCAAAGAGAGTTGCTTGGTTTTTCCTTATCATTTCTAACTGTGATGATAGAACGGATTCCAAGTGAGATACCTTCTTTTCAAGGATTTCCAGCGTGCTTGTAGTATTCGTTTTAATTTCTCTTAGCATGTTTATAACCATGACTCTGAATTCTGAATCAGAGATCTCTAAGAATTGAGAGTCCTTGGACTTATTTGTTGGGGGACTTTGATCTGTGGAGCCTTCAGATACATCCTGCCCCTTTGTGTTTTTTATAGGTTTACTTTGCCCATAATATGGTCTGGGAAGTAGAATTTGTCTCTCCTGAGTGCGCAGAGCTTCTCCCTCTGTTGTTCCTTTGAGATTGTGTGGTGCTGAATCTCAGGTGTTTATTAGAGCTCATAAACTGGGTATATTCTCAGGTTTTTGGTCTGTGTGGTTTTCTCTTTAGCCCACCAGCCCAACTCCAAAGGGGCTAGGGGCTAGAGAGGTGATAGATTTTGTTTCTCTTCTGTGGGGTAAGAAGGGGGGTTTCTGGTGACAGAAGAGGGGGAAAGAGGATGTAGAGGACAGAGGATAATAGAAATAACTGTCAAAATTAAAATTAAGGTTAGAACTTAAGTGTAAAATAAAGACACATATATACCTTAAGAAAAAGAGAAGGAGAATAGAAAAAGGGAAGAGAATAAAAGAAGAGAGGAAGGAAAATAGAAATTAAAAAGAAAAAAAACCACACACACACGCTCCCACACACGTATAAAAACACTTGTAGTCAGGTGTGGTGGTGTATGCCTGCAATCCCAGCGGCTTGGGGGGCAGAGGCAGGAGGACCGCAAGCCCGAGATCAGAGGAAGCCTGCGTAACCCAGCAATACCCTGTCTCAAAAAATAAAAAATATGGGCTTGGGTTGCAGCACGGTTGTCCAGCACCTATAAAGCAAGCAGGCGCAAGACCCTGGGTTCAAACCCCTGTACAAAACAACAACAACAACAAAAATCACCACACATACATGCTCCCACACACATATGAAAACACTTGTGGTCATGTGCGAGGGTGCACGCCTGCAATCCCCGCGGCTTGGGGGGCAGAGGCAGGAGGATCACAAGCCCGAGATCAGAGGCAGTTTGCACAACCCAGCAAGACCTTGTCTCAAAAAGTAAAAAATATGGGCTGGGGGCACAGCACGGCGGTCCAGCGCCTACAAAGCAAGCAGGCGCAAGACCCTGGGTTCAAACCCCCATACCAAAAAAAAAAAAAAAAAAAAAAGGCCCTTGTGTGTTTTTGCAGGTGGAATCTGCACTGTGGACACCCAGTTCCACCAGGTAAAGTTGATACTGCAGGAAGCAGTGCTCCCTACAGAACTCAGGGTGGCAGTGTTTTCACACAATCTGCAGGAGGAGTCTGTCTTAGTCTAGAGATTTTGCTGATTATGTAGAAAATGGCAGACCACCCCACAATGTCCTGGGTTTAAATGGGACACCGAGTGTCCAAAGAGATGGTTCCACGAAATATTCTGTGTCTATTGTATTGTTTGAGAGGCAGTGGAACCTGTGGGGTCCTCCCTGGAGTTCTCCCTGTCCCACGTAGTTTGGGCACCAATTCCCCAAATGAGAGATTTCTGGCCCAAAGCCTATAGCATGGAGGGAATATGGCTGATATCGTGGATTTTTTTATTGCAGGGCTTTCCACCCAATTGGGAGACCACTTGGGAGGACCACATCCTCTTGTGGGCAGGATGATATCCAACCCCCCCGAAGAGAATCTGTAGCAGGTCTGTCTGTGTGTGGCAAGTGCACTCGAAACTGCTCTTATTGTGTCTAATTGTGCCACTAGGCTCTGCCAAAAAGGAACACTCTGTCCGTGTGGGGCTCAGCTGCCCCCGTAGACCCCACCTTTCTCCACAGTGCAGTGGGATGACTTAGGATCACCTCTGGTGTGTCTGGGATCCGGGTGTATGTATGCCCATATATCTGTGGAGATTGCATCTGCACCACTGTCCCACCACTACAGGAGGGAGGGAGCCACGTTTCAGCTCTGGATGCATACAGCTGGCACCAGTTTCCCAGATCCCTCCATGATCACTCCCCGTACCCTTGTGTATCTAATCTCATGGATCTTATCCCTATTTTCTTGCGTGAGGGACCTACAACAGCCCAGTGTCTCAGGCTGCGTGACGTGTGCCACTAAAGATGGTGACTCCATGTGCCACCTCAAACTGACTCACCTGAAACTTGTAGTGTCTCTCGAGCAGGGTGACAGATGGGCAACCTCAGGCAAGGTTGCACTCTGTGTTGGGTCCGGCTCCCATGGGTGTGTGTGCGAAGTCCCCTCCAAGTCTCCGGGATTCTATCCACCGTCTGCATGATAGCAAAATGGCAGAATGGCAGTCCCACTACTGACCTCTGGGTAGCTCCTCTGAAGCCAAATCCTCAATTTCAGTCTTTGTCCAGTTTCATCCTCTATCTGCCAATCTAAACTATCACTGTTTCTATCTATTCAATGTGAGTTCCAAACCCCTAATCGAGGCTTCCCTTTACTCCGGGACAGAAGGTGTGTGTTATCTGTCTGCCATCTTGCCCCCTCCCCATCAAGAAAATGTATTTTTCTATGTCATTTTTTATTTTTCATAATTACATTTAACACTTTCATAACATTCTACTATGTCAGAATTTGTCAACACAATATATAAGGGTTGTTTGTACCTCTCTCTATCTTTACAAATAATGCCATATAAGATTTTGTTTACATTTTTCCTTCCTATATTAAATTCTAAGAAGTGCTGAGTAGAGGTCAAAAAATTCCAACATCTTTATTCCTCTTGAACAGATTCCAATAGCTTTTTAAATCATTTGTGGTCAATGCCACACCACAAAGTTGTCTATTAGAATGCTGTTTAAATAGCTATTGCCAAAATTATTTGGCATTATTTTATAATTGGTATGGGCTAGGTTTAGTTCAGTTGCTAAAGTGTCATTCTGCATGCTCTGAGGCCATGGATTCAATCCCCAACTCTGCCCAAAACAGGAGATATCCTGGCATCCTACTCTTGAAGCAAAGCTGAAATAATGAGCTATCTAAATCCCTGTGAGGGTCACTATGAGTTGACAGGACCCCATGACACATACCAAATCTGAAATATAAAAATGGGTATCTACTTGGTTAAATCTCGTTTCCTTTGTCAATTTAGTCATTTGAGTAACAAAAATGTGTAATGTCCTTACTGCAGGTGTCAGACACATGGGAAGTGAATCCTATTATCCTCATTTAACATAATTGAGGGCAGTCCCAGTTTAGATAGTGGACTAGCAGCAGCCTCCATGAGAGTCAGGGAGAGATAAAAGTAGAATAGTAAAGAATAGCCTTTATCCTGCACAAAGACTGATAAGAAAACACAGTAATAACAGAGGAAATGACAGGACAATCTCAAGACAAAAAGACCTGAATCTCCATGCACCACGGAGCAAAGGAGACAAGACTAGCATATCCCCATGTGGTGACCTGGAAGGGAACTGAAACCCCACCCCAATGGTAAATTTAGACACCCCTGATCTACTGAATAATCTGGCACTAAAGAAGATAAGTCACTGAACAGGGAATCTCAGAATGCATCACTGTGGCACCACGGTCCCAGACAGAATTGCAAGAAAATTGCAAGTCTGTGGGAAAATCTGCAGCCCTTCTGGCCTGGAGAGCCAGGTGTGGAGTGGAAAAACCCATCCATGCAGGGTCTTAGCCCAAGCTGAAAGTCCCAGCTTCTAGCATTAAGCCCGGCAGCCCTCATTCATACCTCCTAGATCAGATGAGTAGGGCAACTGGGTGAGCTGGAAAATTAAAAACAACATTCTATGCTGACTAAACCAGAACCAGAGTGGAGAACCCCCTCCTGCACAGACTCCCAAGCCACAGCCAGAGCCCCAGCTCACTAACAAAGACCTGTCCAGTCTCTGGGTCCACCCACCGTAACAAGCTGGTTGTGAGGCAGAGGTGAAACCCAAAAGCAATACCTGGGATCTGCCAAACTGGGGGGTGGGGGGAGGGAATTGAGACTGCTACCCAGGCCTTCACATAAACCACACCCAAAGAGCCACCACTGGAGCAAAAGCCAGGATCTCCCTCCATAGTCCCCAGCTGTGACACAGACCAGGAAGCCACAGATCAATGGCAAATTCCACAGAAAGTCACTGGGCCCTGTGGAGCAAATGGCAGGCTCCCAGGACAGCCAAAGTAAACCTAGGAGAGAAATTGCAGCAGGACCAAGGGCACCTGCTTAGTCTTTGGGAACTGGAGTTGAGCTTCCAGCAGCAGCATGTTGGAAATGAGCCCCCAAGTCAAAGGACACACTCAGAGAAACAAAGATATGAGAGCAAGGCAATTTCGGCAGAAGAGCGCACCTCTGATGAAAGCAGCCAGCACACTGAAAGGGCTGTTCTATGCTTTATCCCTAACACATATCCCAGGGCTGGGTCTCACCTCACTGTTTGAGGCTTTGATCTTACAATCTTCTCTTTTCTTGATTGGCTATGCTGTATGACACAAAGGGGAAGAGGAGAGAAGAATAGGATGTCATAGGAGATTAAACAGTTTATAGCACCAGAGGTGTGGAACTCTAATAGTTTCTTGTTAGTTTTTCTTATTCCTCTTTGGTGGATCCTAAGACCTTGGGACCTCAGAAATGTAAACTTTGGTAATGTTTCTCCCATAAATCCCTCCTTTTATGTTTTCATCTTCTTTGCAAACTTCATAAGGAGGACTTGGCATGGTGTTTAATAGGGTGTTAGTGTAAAGGAATACGGTATATTTAGTTAAAGTTATCCTTATAATTCTCTGAATTAATCCTTGGGCACAGGGGATGATACAACATCTTGTTAATATTGTTGCATCAAGGGAAACCAAAAGAACTCAGAGACTCGGGAGTTGGGTAAAAGAAAGAAAGTTTTTATTCCTAGCAAGGTCAGCCCAAGGAAACAGATCCTCTCAAGGACCGACATCAAATTGAAATTTTTCTGAGGTTATATAATTTACAGTATGGTAGGGGTTATCAGGTGAAGTCACATGTGCACAGGTTATGTGACCATCTGCAAGTGGATTACGCAGAACTTTTAACTGAGCTACAATAATTACCAGGGGGATAGGCAGATATGGAGCAAGAAGTGTCACAGCATGGAGGTTGCCATAGGGATAGGCAGATAAGGTATGGGGCAAGGCAATGGGAGGTAATTAGCATGGTGGAATGCAGGACAGGTTTAACAAGTCTGTAACAAGGAACATTAAATTTTAGTACTTACGTTTTAAGCAAACATTATGGCATTTTATTTTTGATTTAAGTTCTCCACAACATTTCCCTATTTACTTGTGTCAGGATGATTCTTCATCCACTTGTATACAACACACATTGGAGATATATATATATATATACACATACATATAGTGATTTTGGGTGTCACTAGTTAGGAGCATTTGTAGGATTGTATTGATTGAATCCTTTGAGTAATGAACCTAGTTATCCAGTTGAGTAGATAGGGTCCCAGAATAACGAAGAGTAGGATAATCGTGAGGGGCCCAATGAGTGCTCCTATCCATGATTTCCAGCTAGATATTGACCATGTATCCCATAGGTTAGGTCCTTGTGTTCCATATTGTGTCTCCATCTTATTAAGTCATTCCTTTTTCCTGGCCATGAATTCTCTCACCACCCTGGATTGATTAGCATAACTTTCCTCTCCTAGGAAGAGGAAAGTTCCACCATATTTAGTAGCCAGTAGATCAAGGGCCTGTCTATTTTGGAGTACAATGTCAGCCAGAGAATCTACTTGTCCCTATAATGTCAGAATACAGTCATGGACTTTGTTTTATCCCCTTTTAATGTCTTGTCCAAGAGACAAATGTAGTCCTAGAACCACAGAGGCACTGCTGAGTGTGAGGCTTCTAGCTATAGCTGGGCCCGCCTAAATGGACAGAATGATGGGAGCTCTATTTTTACTCGTTAACTCCTCAGGGGAGCCAATATGGAGGGGAACTTGTCTCATTGCTTTGGGGGTGTATACATTTAACTTGGGTATTAGAATACCCAATGCAGAGTCCTGGTGTTTTAGGGGAGAATATCTGATATAAGCCATCCCCACAATTAAAGAAGATGCTCTTGGGGTCACTGAGATTGTGGGTAGGAAGCTGTATGTTTTCACAAATCCTGGACACATTGTTGGTTAAGGCTTTTCCCAATTGTTGTTAGGTGTCATTGAGTCAGTATCTGACTCATAGTGACCCTATGTACAACAGGGGAAATACCATTGTCAGTGCTTCTCTTCTATTCATAGGGTTTTCAATGGTGGATTGATTTTTAGGAGTTGGTTACCAGGTCTTCCCAAGCCCATAGCACCTGGTGTTGCCAGGCGGTTTCCCATCCAAGTACTAATGAGGCCCAACCCTGCTTAGCTTCTGAGATCTGATGGAATCAGAAGCCACAGTGCTACAGTTGCAGGCCTTTTCCCAATATGCAGGAGCTATTTCCAATTACCTCCTTTGGTTCTTCTAAGGAGTTTGACAGCTTGTTTCTCCTTCTGATTAGTTGCACCTTGGAATGTGGTAGGCTAATTGGCTTATTGTTGTTGTTAGGTGCCGTGGAGTTGGTATCCAACTCATACCAACCCTGCATACAACAGGTGAAACACTATTGTCAGTGCTTCTCTGCTGTTCACATGGTTTTCAATGGATTGATTTTTGGAAGTGGGTTGCCGGGTCCATCTCCCAAGTCTATAGCACCTGGTGTTCCCAGGCAGCCTCCCATCTAAGTACTCACCAGGCAGACCCTGCTTAGGTTCTGAGATCTTACTGAATCAGATGCCACAGGCCTATGGCTTTAGGCTTAATAATAGTTTGTATCATGTCAATACCAGTGTAATTGGCAATTTTAGATTTAATATTTTTACCTCTTTTATGTGTGGTTCTTGGGGTTTAACCCAGGGCCCCGTGCTTGCATTCTTTTGCATGTACTGTACCACAGAGCTGCCCTTCTAGCTAATTTTGTTTGTTTTTGAGACAGGGTTTTACTAAATTACACAGATTGCCTCTAGTCTTGAGGTTGCAATCCTCTTGCCTCTGCCTCCCACCTTCTGGGATTATAGGCATGTGCCACCATGCCAGGCTTAATATTTTCACCTTTTTCATTATAAGGCTTTCTTCAATTAAAGGCTGGATTATAGTCAAAGTCTTTGTAATTAGCAAGGTCCACTGGGGTTCCAAGCCCCGAGTAATTATGTCAATCCTAAGCATCCTTCCCTGAAGCCATTTTGGGTCCAATGGAGCCCTGACTGCATTCCTCACTGGGTTGCATTCTGTTGCTTACAGTGGAAACACTTGTCTGAGTTTCCTCAGTAAAGAGGGGCCTATGCTACAAAAGCCAAGGATGTTCTGGTCATCACATGTACAGCTAGCCTTTGATTCTCTCCCATCCTTGACAGTACATATGTTGGATCTGCCCTTGAGCAGATGGTTTTTTTCCCAGCCATATCCTCCACAATCCCAGACCCCAGTCCAGCCATAATATTGGCATGGGCAGGCATCAAGTGTTATAGGTAAGGGGTGTCCCTTTGCTTCCCATTTGATCACACTGATCAATTTTGGGGGGCATCAAACTTTGAATCTTCAGGCTTGTTCATGGCCAGTTCAAAATCCCAATGTCCCATATTTACTATAAGCAGAAGAAAACATTGAAATGTGAGATGATACCCTGATATGTGATAGTAAGCAAAATTTTTATCAAGCATCCCAGTCCCTTGGGACAGTGGCAGTTAGACCTGTACCACAGAGGAACCAGTTAGAACTAAACATACAACAATAGTACCTTGAGCAGTTTCAGACCATAAGGGTGGACAGCTATTCATGAGGCTATCTTTGAGAGCGTCATCTCCTTTGAGTTCTTCAGCTGTTCATGAACCACCAGCTTCCAGAGTGAAAGGAGTAGGCCTTTGAGAGAGTTATCTCCTTTTATTTCTTTAGCTGGGTTTGGAACTGCCAGCTTCTGGAGTGACAAGAGCAGGGCTTTGAAACCATCATTTCATCAAGGTTGCCTTTAGAGGGTCTGTCACGTTAGGTTGCCATCTCCAGCCATTCTCAAGTGGAGACTGAGCTCTTTTAACTGAGCAGTGATAGATCCAGGGTTGGATCTCAGCTACCTTTATAGCTGTATGGGTAGGTCATAACAACAATATAAGGCCCCTTCCAAATAGGAACAAGGGATTTCTTTTTCCAATCTTTAACATATACTGTGATACCAGGCTTGAGATTGTGTGCAGGGGTGACCATAGGAATAGTCTGTCTCTATATATAATATTTGTGAAATTGATGGAAAACATTCCAGAGAGTCTCAAGTTGTTGGCTGAACATGAGACTTCCTACTTCTTGGGTGTTGCTCCTGAGACATCTAACTAATGGTAGTGGTCTCCCGAATAGGACCCCATAAGGGGAGACCTTTCCTTTACTGGGCATATTTCTGATTTTCATGATTGCAAATGGCAAAAGATCTACCCATGGAGTCTGGGTATCCAAAAATCACTTGGTCAAAGCTAGCTTTATGGATCTGTTCATTCTTTGTACTTTCCCTGAGTTCTGTGGTCAGTAGCCTTCATGAAACTTCCAGTTTGGTCTTAGTAGCTTAGCCAATTTCTGAACTATCTCTACCATAAATGCAGGGTCATTGTCACTGCCTATAGTAAAGGGGAGTATGTATGTCAGGATAATTTATCTCAAGAGAACCCTACATACTTCTTGAGCTTTTTCAGTTTTGGTGGGGAAGGCTTCAACCCACCCAGAATAGGTACAGATTAAAAGCAATCAATACTTATATCCTCTGCAAGGTTTGACTTCAGTGAAGTATATTTGCATATATTCAGAAGGGGATCTGCCAGCATATTGGATTGTGAGGGCTGGCTAAGGCTTTTGAGTGGCCTTCACATGGGCAAAAGTCCTGCATCTTTGGCAGATTGTTACACAGAGTGCATTGAGCTGGGGAACATAATAGGATTTTTCTAGAACTCACTTAAAGCAGTATTTCCCCGTGTGTGTGGCCATGATGTTGTTTTACCCATGAATAGGCTAATCTCTTGGAATACTTGTGTATCCATCAGGGAACACCCATGAGTTGTGTTTTCCTTTATTGGCACTTGACTTTGTGCCCATTCATTTTCTTTTTCTCAGTAACTGAAGTCATTTGTTGAGGATTCTTCTTGAATCGTCTGGGGACTCCCAATCCTTTCTTCAGTGAAGTCAGCTAGCATTTTCACTGTCTCATCTGTTCTTGAATTCCCATGAGTTATTGTTTCTTTCACACTTTGATCAACTTTGCAGTGTACTATAGCTACTTTTGTGGGCTCCCAAATTGCATTAAAAATCAATAAAATCTCTTGTTTATTTTTAATCTGTTTTCCTTCAGCTGTGAATATCCCTCTTTATAAAATATTCTGTGGACATGTACTGTAACAAAAGGTTACCTGGAATTAGTGTATATGTCGGCCTTTTTCCCTTCGGCCCACTTGAGTGCCTAGATCAAACCCTGGCTGACCCTGTTTCCCCCCTACTATCACACTCACCCCAAACATTTTCTGGGCCTGGCACCCTCCTACCATCAGCATTACCCCAAACCCTGGATGGCCCTAACACCCGCCTACCATTGCTCTCATCACAAACCCTGGCTGGCCCTGGCACCTGTCTACCATTCCCTCACCCCAAACCCTGGCTGGGCCTGCACCTGCCTACCATTGCCCTCACGTCAAACCCCAGCTGGCCCTGGCATGGGCCTACCATCGCCCTCCACTCAACCCTGGTTAGCCCTGGAACCCATCTACAATAACCCTCACCCTCAATCCTGGCTAGCCCTGACATGCATCTTCAATCACCCTCACCCTCGACCCTGGCTAGATCTGACATACCCCTACCATTGCCCTCACCCCAAACACTATCTGGGCCTGGCACCCACCCACCATCGCCCCCATTTCAAACTCTAGTTGGCCCTGGCACCCACCTACCATGACATTCACCCAAAACCCTGCCTGGGCCTGGCACCCGCTTGCCATCGCCATCACCCCAAACCCTGCCTGGCCCTTGCACCCACCTACCATCACCCTCACACAAAACCATGGCTGGCCCTGGCACCAGCTTACCATCACCCTCACCCCAATCCCTGGTTGGCCATGTCATCCACCTACCATTGCCCTTACCCCAAAACCTGGCTGGCCTTTTCACCTACTTACCATTGCCCTCACCCCTAAAACTGGCTGGCCCTGGCACGCATTTACTATTGCCATCAACCCAAAACCTGGTTGGCCCTGGCTCCCACCTACCATCGCCCTCACCTCAAAACCTGACTGGCCCTGGCACTTGTATATCATCATCCTCACAAAGCTTGCGAGACACAGTACCCAGCCACAAACACCCTCACACTCAATCCTGGCTAGCCCTGGCACCCTTCTACCATCATCCTCACCCCAAATAGCAGCTGGCCCTGGCACCTACCTACCATTGCCTTCACCCCAAACCCTAGCGGGCCCTGGCACCCGCCTACCATCGCTCTCACCCTCAACCCTGGTTAGCCATGGGACCTGCCCACCATTGCACTCACTCTCAACCCTGGCTAATCCTGGCACCCACCTACCATTGCCCTCACCCTCCACCATGGCTAGCCCTGGCACCCATCCATAATCACCCTCACCTTCAACCCTGGATACCCCTGGCACCCATCTACAATCACCCTCAGCCTCAACCCTGACTAGCACTGGAACCCATCTACCACTGCCCTACCCCAAACCAGAGCTTACCCTGGCACCTGCCTACTGCCCCCACCCTCAACCCTGGCTAGCCTTGGCACCCACCTACCATGGCCCTCACCCTCATCCCTGGCTAGCCTCCTACAATCACTCTCACCCTCAACCCTGTCTGGCCCTGGCACCTCCCTACTGTGGCTGGAGTCTCGAACCCTGGCTGGCCCTGGCACCTGCCTACCACGGCCAGTGCCCTGAATCCTGGCTGGCCCTGGCATGCATCTACCATGGCTGGCACCTCAAACCCTGGCTGGCCATCACCTGCCTCCCGTGGCCAGTGTCCCTAACCCTGGCTGGCCCTTGCACCAGCCTACCATGGCCTGCATCCCTAAACCTGGCTGGTCCTGGAACCTGCCTACCATGGCTGGCGCCATGAAACCTGGCTGGCCCTGGCATCCTCCTGCCTGAGCCGGCACCCTGATCCCCAGCTGGCCTGGAACCCCACCTACAGGGGCTTTCACCCTGAATCCCATCTGGCCTGGTCCCCATCTATCATGGTCAGCACCCCGAAGCCCAGCTGGCCCGGGCCCCCTCCACCAGGGCCAGCACTGAGAACCATGGCTGGCCCGCCACTCACCTACTGGGGTGGCACCCCAAGCCCCGGCTGGCCCAGGCCCCTGGCTATTGGGGCCGACACCCTGAACTGCTGCTGGCCTGGGCCCCTGCCTACTGGGGCCAGCACCCTGAACTGCTACAGGTCTGGGCCCCCAACTACCAGGGCCAGCACCCCAAACCCCAGCTTTCCAAGGACCCTGCCTACCGGGGCTGGCACCTTGAACACCAGCTGACCCAGTCCCCCGGCTACTGGGGCCTTCACCCTGAACCCTGGATGGCCCGGGCCACCACTGACCGGGGCCGGCACCCTGAAACCCGGCTGGCCTGGGCCCCCTTCTACCATGGCCCACACCCCAAACCCCAGCTGCTTAGTCCCCCACCTACCATGGCCAGAACCCTGAATCCCAGCTGGCCTGGGGCCCACCTACCAGGGCTGGCACTGTGAACCCTGTCTGGCACAGGTCCCTGCTGACTGGGGCCGGCACCCCAAACCCCTTCTGGCCCAGGTCCCTGCCAACCAGGGCCCCAGCATGAACCCTGGCTGGCCCAGGCACCCGCCTACCATGGCCAGCACTCTGAACTCTGGCTGGCCCAGGCATCTGCCTACTGCAGCCGTCACCGCAAACCCTGGCTGGCCCAGCACCCACCTACCGTGGCTGGCACCTGAAACCCTGGCTGACCCGGGCAACCACGTGCCATGGCCGGCACACTGAATGCTGGCTGACCCGGGCACCCTCTAATGTGGCCAGTGCCCCAAACCCTGGCTAGCCCTGACACCCGCCTACCATGGCTGGCACTCCAAACCCCAGCTGACCTGGGCAATCATGTACCATGGCCAGCACACTGAATCCTGGCTGGCCTGGGCACCCTCTATCGTGGCCAGCACCCCAAACTCTGACTGGCCCTGGCACCCACCTACCATGGTTGGTGCCCTGAACCCTGGCTGGCCCTGACTCCCACCTATCGTAGCCAACACCATGAAACCTGGCTGGCCCTGGCACCCTCCTTATTGCGGCCCGCATCCCGAACTCTGGCTGTCCCTGGCTGCTGCCTAACATGGCCAGAACCCAGAACCCTTGATGGCGATGGCACCCACCTGCCACAGTCAGCACCTCAAACCTGTGCTGGCCCTGGCACCCGCCTTCTGTGGCCCACAACCCAAACCCTGGCTGTCCCTGTCACCTGCCTATTGTGGCCGTCACCACAAACTCTGGCTGATCCTGGCACCTGCCTACTGTGGCCCACAACCTGAACCCTGGCTGGCCCTGGCACCCACCTACCATGGCCAGCACCCTGAACACTGGCTACACCTGGCTCCTGCCTACTGTGGCTGGCAACCTGAAACCTGCCTGGCCCTGGCACCTGCCTCACGTGGCCAGCACCCCAAACCCTGGCTGGCCTTGGAACCCACCTACTGTGGCCAGCAACCCAAACACTGGCTGGCCTTGGAACCCACCTACTGTGGCCAGCAACCCAAACACTGACCCAGGCACTTGCCTAACATGGTCGGCACCCCGAACCCTGACTGACCGAGGCACCCACCTACCATGGCCAGCACCCTGAACCCTGGCTGGCCCTGGCATCCACCTACCATGGCCAATACCCTGAACATTGGCTGTCCCTGTCACCATCCTACTGTGCCAGCACCCCAAACCCTGGCTGGCACTAGCACCCACCTACCACAGCCGGCACCACAAACCCTGGCTGGCCCTGGCACCCACCTACCACAGACAGCAACCTGAATCCTGGCTGGCCCTTGCACCCACCTCCCACGGCCTGCACCCAGAACCCTGGCTGGCCCTGACACCCACCTACCTTGGCCAGCACCCCAATCCTGGATGGCCCTGGCACCTGCCTACCATGGCCTATGCCCAAACCCTGGATGGCCCCGGCACCTTCCTATAGTGGCTGGCACCCTGAACCCTGGCTGGCCCTGGCACCCTCCTACCATAGCCAGGACCATGAACCCTGGCTGGCCCTGGCACCCGCCTACTGTAGCCAGTACCCCAAACCCTGGGTGGCTGAGATACCCACCTACCGTGGCCCGAACCCTGAACAATGGCTGGCCTGGGCAACAGCCTACCATGACCTGCACCCCAAACCATGGCTGGCTGTGGCACCTGCCTACTGTGGCTGGGACCCTGAATACTGGCTGGCCCTGGCACTTGCCTTCCATGGCTGGAGCCCTGAACCCTGACTGGCCCTGGCACACACCTACCATGGCTGACACCCATATACTGTTTGGCCCTGGCACCAGCCTGCTGTGGCCAGTGCCCCGAACCCTGGCTGGCCCTGCACTCGCCTACCATGGCCTGAGCCCTGAAAGTTGGCTGGTCTGGGCACCAGCCTACCATGGCCAACACCCCAAACCCTGGCTGGCCCATGCACCTGCCTCCCGTGGCCAGCACCCCAAACCATGGCTGCCCCGGGCACTGGCCTACCATGGCCGGCACCCCAAACCCTGGCTTGTCCTGGCACTCACCTACCATGACTAGCACCCCGAACACTTGCTGGCCCTGACAACCGCCTACTGTGCTGGAACCTTGCACCCTGGCTGGGTCTGGCACCCACCTACCACAGCCAGCACCCCAAACCCTGCCTGGCTCTCACACCTGCCTACCACATCTAGCACCCCGAACCCTGGCTGTACCTCGCACCCACCTACAATGGCCAGCACTCCAAAACCTGGCTGGCCTCTGCACCCGCCTCCCATGGCCAGCACCCAAAACCCTGACTGGCCCTGGAACCCGCCTACCGTGTCCAGTCCCCGAACACTGGCTGGCCCTGGCAATTGCCTACCGTGGCTGGATCCTGAACACTGGCAGGCCCTCCCACCACCTACTGTGGCCAGCACCCCAAACCCTGGCTGGTCCAGGCAACCGCCAACCATGGCTCACACCCTGAACTGTGGCTGGTCCAGGCACGCACTTACTGTGGCCCATACACAGAACCCTGGCTGGCCCAGGCACCAGCCTACTATGGCAGGCACCCCAAAGTCTGGCTGGTCCATGCACCCACCTACTGTGGCCCAGCACCCCTGGCTGGGGCAAACCCTGGCTGGCCCTGGCACCCGCCTTCTGTGGCCAGCACCCCAAACACTGGCTGGTCCGGGCACCTACCTACCATGGCTGGTACCCTGAACCCTGGCTATTCCTGGCACCCACTTACCACAGCTAGCACCCCGAACACTTGCTGGCCCTGACAACCGCCTACTGTGCCAGAACCCTGAACCCTGGATGGCTCTGACACCCACCTACCACAGCCAGCTCCCCAAACCCTGGCTAGCCCTGGCACCAATCTACCATGGCTGGCACCCCGAACCCTGGCTGCCTATGCACATGCTTCCCATAGCCGGCATCCCAAACCCTAGCTGGCCCTGGCACCCACCTAACATGGCAAGCACCCTGATCCCTGGCTGGCACTGACAACCACCTACCATGGCCAGCACCTCAAACACTGTCAGGCCTTGGCACCTGCCTACCGTAGCCATCACCCTGAAATTTGGCTGGCCTGGGCACCCACCTACCATGCCAGAACCCTGAACCATGGTTGGCCCTGACATCTGCCTACCATGGCCAGCACCCCAAACCCTGCCTGGCACTGACACCCAACTTCTGTGGCTGGCAACTCAAACCCTGGCTGGCCCTGGTACCTGCCTACTGTGGCCAGCACCCCAAACCCTGGCTGCCCCGGGCACCCACCTACCATGGCCAGCACTCCAATCCCTGGCTGTCCCTGGCACCCTCCTACCATGGCAGGCACACTGAATGCTGGCTGTCCCTGGCACTTGCCTACCATTGCCAGCACCCCAAATACTGGCTGGCCCTGGCACCCACCTACCATGGCTGGCACCCCGAACCCTGGTTGGCCTTGACACCCACCTACCGTGGCGGGCACCACAAACCCTGGCTGGCCCTGGAACATGCCTAGCATGGCCAAGACCCCAAACTCTGGCTGCCCCTGATCCTCCTACCATGGCTGGCACCCCAAACCCTGGCTGGCCATGACATCCGCCTACCATGGCCGGCACTCTGAACCCTGGCTGGCCCTGATACCCTCTTACCATTGCAGGTACCCCAAACCTGACTGGCCCTGGCACCTGCCTACAATGGCCAGCACCCCGATCCCTGGCTGGCCCTGGCACCTGCCTACCATGGCCAGCACACAGAAACTTGGGCTGGCCCTGACACCAGCCTACCATGGCTGGCACACCATACCCTGGCTTGACCTGGCATTTGTACACTGTGGCTGGCACCCCAAAGCCTGGCTGGTCCTGTCACCCACCTACCATGTCCACCATCACAAACCATGGTTGGCCCGCACACCCACCTACCGTAGCCCACATCCAAATCACTGGCTGGCCCAGGCACCTGCCTACCATGGTAGGAACCCCAAACCCTGGCTGGTCTGGGCCCACGCCTACCATGGCCCACACCCTGAACCCTGGCTGGCCCAGGCACCTGCACACTGTGGTGTGCACCCCAAACCCTGCTGTCCCTGGTAACTGTTTACCATAGCCCAAACCCTGAACACTGGCTTTCCCTGGCACCCGCTTACCAAGGCCAGCACTCCGAACACTGGCTGGCCCTGGCATGCACCTACCATGGCCCACACCCAGAATCCTGGCTGGCCCTGGCCCCCGCCTACTGTGGCCGTCACTCCTAACCCTGGCTGGCTCTGGCACCCATCTATCATTTCCAGCACCCTGAATCCTGGCTGGCCCTGGCACCAGCCTACCTTGGCCAGCACCCCATACACTGGCTGGCTCTGGCACCCACCTACCATGGCTGGAACCCCGAACCCTGGCTGGCCCTGGTTCCCACCTACCGTGGCCTGCACCCCAAACCCTCGATGGCCCTGGAACTCACCTACTGTGGCCGGCACCCCGAACCCTGCCTGGCCCTGACACCCAACTTCTGTGGCTGGCAACTCAAACCCTGGCTAGCCTGGTCACTCTCCTACCGGGGCTGGCACACTGAAACCTGGCTAGCCCAGGCACGTGCCTACCATGGCTGGCCTCTCAAACCCTGGCTTGCCCAGAAACCTACCTACTGTGGCCCATACCCCAAACCCTGGCTGGCCCAGGCACCCTCCTACCATGGCCCGCACACCAAGCCCTGGCTGGCCCTGGCACTCACCTACTATGGCCCACAACCCAAACCCTGGCTCGACCTGGCACCCGCCTACCATGGCCAGCACCCCGAAACCTGGGAGGCCCTGGCACCCGCTTTCATCAGCCAACATCCCAAACCCTCTCTGGCCCTGGCACCAGCCTACCAGGGCAGCACCCTGAATCCTGGCCCTAGCACCCACCTACCTGGGCAAGCACCCTGAAACTTGGCTGGCCCTGGCACCCGCCTACTGTGGCCCATACCCAATCCCTGGCAGGCCCAACACCCACCTCCCATGGCCCTCACCCCAAACCCTGGCTGTCCCTGGCACCCGCCTACCAAGGCCTTCACCTGAACCCTGGGTGGCCCTGGCACCCAACTACCACGGCCGGCACACCAAAAGCTGGCTGGCCCTGGCACGGGTCTTCTGTGGCCCACAACCTGAACCCTGCCTGGACCTAACACCCACCTACCACGGCCAGCACCCTGAAACCTGGCTGTCCCTGGCACCTACCTACTGTGGCCAGTACCCCAAACACTGGCTGGCACTGGCACTGGCATACCGGGGCCAGCACCCTGAACCATAGCTCGCCCTGGCACACGCATACCATGGCCGGGACCCTGAACACTGCCTGGCCCTGACACCCATCTACTGTGGCTGGCACCCCAAACCATGGCTCACCCTGGCATCTGCATACCATGGCTGGGACCCCAAACGTTGCCTGGCCTTGACACCCACCTACCATGGCCAGCACCCCGAACAGTGGCTGCCTCAGGCACCCAGCTACAGTGGTTGGCACCCCAAACATTGGCTGGTCCGGGCACATGCATACAGTGGCTGGCACCGCAAACCCTGGCTGTCCCTGGCAACTGTTTACCATGGCCCCAACCCCAAACACTGGCTGTCCCTGACACCCGCCTACCAAGGCCAGCACTCCAAACACTGGCTGGCCTTGGCACCCACCTATGACAGGTGCACCCTGAACCCTGAATGGCCCTGGCACCTGCCACCGTGGCTGGCACCCCAAAACCTGGCTGTCCCTGGCACCTGCCTACTGTCTCCGGCACCCCAAACACTGGCTGGCCCCGGCAAATTCCTACCATGGTCTTCACCCCAAACACTGGCTGTCCCTGGCACCCACCTGCCAATGCCGTCACTCCAAACCCTGGCTAGCCCTCGTACCCACCTACTACAGCTGGCACCCCAAACAATGGCTGGCCCTAGCACCTGCCTACTGTGGCTGGTACCCTGAACCCTGGCTGGCTCTGGCACCTGCCTAATGTGGCCAAAACCCCAAACCCTGGCTGCCCCGGGTACCTGCCTACCATGGCCAGCACCCTGAATCCTGGCTGCCCTGGCCACTCACCTACCGTAGCCAGTACTCTGAGCCCTCGCTGGCCCGGGCACCAGCCTACCATGGGCAGCACCTCGAACACTGCCTGGCCCGGGCACCAGTCTACCATGTCCTGCACCTCGAACCATGGCTGTACCTGGCACCCGCCATGGTGGCCCGCAACCCAAACTCTGGCTTGCCCTGGCACCAACCTACCATGGCGTGAACCCCGAACACTGGCTGGCTGTGGCACCAGCCTACCAAAGCCGGCACCCCGAGCCCTGGCTGGCACCCCAAAACCTGGCTGGTCTGGGCACCTGCCAACTGTGACCCGAACCCTGAACCTTGATTGGCCCTGGCACCCACCTATCATGGCTGACACCCTGAACTCTGGCTGGCTCTGGAACCTCCTACTGTGGCCAGCACCCTGAACCCTGGCTGGCCCTGGCACCTGCCTACCATGGCCAGCACCCCAAACCCTGGCTGTCCCTGGCACCCCACCTACTGAGGTATGTAAAGGAAGGGCTGTCACAGCCCTGCAGACCCACTTCCCTGGGCTCAGGCCTTGCTGGGCCAAGCCCTTCCCCTTTCACCTTGGGAGACATGTCCCCAGTGTTCCAGGCGGCCACATGTCCAGGTCCCCCGCAGGGGAATGCAGCAACAAAGAGTGCCCCTTCCTGCACATCGACCCTGAGTCTAAAATCAAGGACTGTCCCTGGTACGACCGCAGCTTCTGCAAGCACAGTAGGTGCCAGGACCTGGGCCCCTGGGAGGGGCCTGTCCTCTGGGCCCTCGAGGCTGCCAGCCAGTCCTCCAGGGCCCTCCACTTCCCTGTCCCTCCTGGCCCAGCAAAACCTGACCTTCCGTGGCTAGTAAGGCTTTTGCTCTGGTGTGTTTTTTGAGACAGGGTCTCACCGTGTAGCCCAGGCCAGCCTGGTACTTGGGATCCTCCTGAGTACCGGCCTCCTGAGTGCCGAGGTGACAGACGCGTGCCAGCACGCCTGGCTGAGGCTTTTCATCCCTCATCAGCTTCAAGCCTCCCAAGGAGGTCGTGGGGGGGGTGGTCTTGCCCTTTGAATCAGGTGACCAGGGTGGGGGGCTGAGTCTCTGCCTGTTGTCCCCTGTGAGAGGCCAAGCCAGCATTTGAAGCTATGCTCTGGCTCTCTGCACCCGAGGCAGGCTGGGCAGGGCTCTCTGGTCATGGGCACAGTCAGGCATTTCCCTGTAGAAGGGAACATTACTTCCCTCATCTTTAAAATGGGATCAATGTTCTCAGCACTGACTCTCTTATAAAACTGCTGTGACGATCTAGATTTAAAACACGGTTTCCCATTCAAAAAAGAAAAAACAACAACAATAAAATCAAGCTGGGAGTGGTGGCACAGGCTTGTAACCCCAGCACTAAGGAGGCTGAAGCAGGAGGCTATCCTTGACTGTATAGCGAGAGCCAGTCTCCAATCAATCAATCAATCAATCAATCACTGTGCACAGTAGATGACTGGAGAGATTTACTATACACACTCGTGTCACGGAAAAACATGCTGGCCATAAGGCCACGCTTGCGAATTAAGCTCATGCACTACGAAGCCCCATGCGCGGGCGTTTAAATCCCAGCTCAGCCTCTCTCAAGGGCTGTGACCTTGACAAAGTCACTTCACCCCTGCAAACCTTGTCAGTGTATATAAGCACAGAACCGTACGTGGTATCGTACACCGTCCTGGCCATTAAGCCCTCCTGGAGCTTAACCTGGGCTTCAACTTGGGGAAGGAGGAGAGCAGCTGCGCGTAAACGCTCAAGTGCACCTGCCCGTGTCGCGGGGGGAAAAGCAGCAGCTACTCCCTAGCGGAGGAAGGAGCGTGGCACCCGGCAACGCACTCCCCGGCCGCGAGGCGCCTCTCCAGGATGCGCTCACCTTCCCCGCCACCCCAGGAGGCCCAAGCCCTGACAGCGGGAATCGGCCGCGGGGCTCGCGGAGGAGGGTCGGGAGGCGCGGGACAAGGGTCCCGCGCGCCTCAGGGGACGCCGCGGTGGAGTCCCAGAGGGAAGGATAAGCAGCTACGAAGTCCCCTCCCCAGCCAGCGCGGCTCTGGGCCCTACACCCAACCTCTGCATCCAATGCAGCGCCCGAACGAGTACGGACAACTCACCGACGAACGCCATCTTCACGTCCTGGTGTCCGCGGAGCAGGGCCGCGCAAGGGCTTCTGGGTACGTCGCTTGCACATCAGAAGGAAGCTGGACGCAAAGCCTCGCGGGAAGCAGGTCACCACTGGGATCAGGGTGGGGCTACGAGGATACCATGAAGTGACGGGCGACGTCCTGTGCAAGGAAATGACCCCGGGACCTGCAGTCAGGAGGCCCCTCAGTCTGGGCTCCGTATCACGGGAGGCAGGAAAGGACCAGGTGAAGAAAGAGCGTGGGACGTTCTGGATTTCTTACCCAGTGCCCTTAAATTTGTTAAGAGAATCGAGAAGGGAATATTAAGACTTTTCCTCTTGGTCTTGCCGAAAGGGAGGCGGAGTCAATTCTCAAGGAAGTCACTGGGCTACAAATAGGTGTTTTTGTTTTGTTGTGTTGTGTTTGCTGTCCTGGGAAGTTGTACCCAGGGCTTCCCACGTGCTAGCCAAGGGCTCTACCATTAAGCCGCACCCCTAGCCATGCCCCTTCTTAAAATTTTGGGACAAGATGTTAAATTGTTCAGGCTGCCTCCGACCTCGAATTTGGGATTCTCCTGTCTCAGCCCCCCCCCCCTCACTGGGATTAGAAGTATGCACCACCAAGCTGACTCCTTTAGGTCTTTTATGCCATGTTTTTATCCATTAAGAGTAAATTCATGATGTTCTTCTATACTTGTGGGTTTAGGTGTATTCTTTTTCCAGTGTCAAATAAGTCTGTTCTAGCCTGACTATCCCAGCACGCCTGTAATCCGAGCAACTCGAGCAACTCGGGAGGTGGTGGCAGGAGAATGTTGAGGTGGAGGCCAGAGGCACCAAAACCGTCTCAAGATAAAAAATAAAAAGGGAGGTAGAGGTGCAGCTCAGTGGTACAGCGCTTGCAAAGTATGTAAGCCCGAGGCCCTGGGCATCATGAGATCTTGTCTCCAGGTGGGGAAGGAGCCTGACAGGGTGGTGCCCGCCTGTGATCCCAGCACTCAGAAGGCTCGAACAGAAGGATCGCGAGTTCAAGGCAGCCTGAGCTACATAAAGAGACACTGACTCAAAAATAAATAAATTTCTAAAAATATGAAGACCAGAATGGTTTCATGGGTCTCCCTAGAGCCCCTAGTTGCTAATCACTCACTGAAATTCAGAGCATTTTGGTGACAGCTTCTTCTATCAGGAAAGGAGACATCAGGTTATCAGGTGGGGACTTACCTGCACTCTAAGGCTGACTCCAAAGTCTCACCCCCCCTCCTCCTTCCACACACAAGTCTCCTCCCCTAGGCTGGGCCCCAGTGTCCCCGAGCCCTCTGGGAATTGGGAATCCCCAGACCCCATGCCTGGACCCCCGACCTGACACAGTCGCCTCCAAGTGTGCAGATGCGAGTGGTGACTGAGCCTTGCGCTCAAGCCTTTTGTGTCCCCATGCGCCGTGGGTCCGGCAGGCGGCGCCATGGGTCCAGCAGGCAGCTCCATCCGCTCCCAGCGGGTCTCCATAGAGCTCCACCGCAGCCCCAGTGCAACTTCCAGGTTCCGGCCCAGTGGTGGTAAAGGCTGGGGATGCTGCTGCTCCTCGTCCCACTAGGGCCCCTGCTGTGCCGCTGTCTGGGCTCGGCTCAGTTCTGAGTACCAGGCGTTCCGGAGGCGGGGCTGCTGCTAAGAACTCTGGGAAGTGGAGCCCAGTAGCTGAGGAATCTGGGAGCCTGCAGTGAGTAGGCACGCAGAGGGCTCTAGCTGGTTACTGAGGAGCATGGGAGTTCCTCTAGCTGTTCAGGTCCCTCTGCCTTGACACTCCAGAGCCTTGGCATTCTGAATTTATACAACAAAAAGAAAAATATGGGCCCTCTGTCTTGACCACCCTCTTCTGTAGCTTGCCATATATATGTATATCATATATACACACACACATACATACACACACACATATATATAAACAAACAAATATGTGTATGTGTGTTAGTTTTTAGACTGAGTCTGGCTATGTAGGACACACTGAACTCACTAGCCTCCTGCACCTGCTTCCTAAGCACTGAGACCAAAGGCGTGACCACAAGCCAGGCTCCTCCCCCACCTGGAGACTAGATCTCCTGAGGTTGAGACAGGGTCTCGTGAGACCCAGGGTGGCTTGGAACTCACCATCCTCTGCTTCTGCCCCGGAGTGCTGGGATTACAGGTTTGCGCTACCCGGCCTTCACTGAAGTTCTTTATCAGTGTACTGGGACTCAAGTCAGATCAAATCTATCTTGTGTGAGAGGCCAGAGGAAACAGGAACCACGCCTGCCTGGCAAGGAGACAGATAACTGAGAGATCAAAACAGACACCATGTGGGGGCATATCAAAGGGATGAGGTTTTAATCTGATGGATCCTTTGGTGTCTAACAAGGTGTGTACTTTGTCTGAAGCATTCCCCACATTCAAGACATGTGTAAGGTCTTTCTCCAGTGTGAGTTCTCTGGTGTTTAATGAGGGTTGCGCTCTGGCTGAAGCTCTTCCCGCAGGCAGAGCAGCCGTAGGGCCTCTCCCCCGTGTGGGTCCTGTGATGCTTAAAGAGGTCCGAGCGCTGCTTGAAGCTCTTTGCGCACTCTTCGCATTTGTACGGTCGCTCCCCCTGATGCAGTCTCTGATGTCTGAAGAGGCTGGAAATGTGGCAGGTCTCCCCACACTCACCACACTTGTAGTACTTCTCACTGGCGTGCGTTCTCTGGTGCCGACTCAGATGTGTGCTCTGTCGGAAACACTGTCCGCATGCTGGGCAGGCATATGGCTTCTCCCCCGTGTGTGTTCTCTGGTGCTTGATGAGGGCAGCGCTCTGGCGGAAGCTTTTCCCACACTCCCCACACACATAGGGCTTCTCACCTGTGTGGATCCTCTGGTGCTTAATGAGGGCGGCACTCTGGCTGAAGCTTTTCCCACACTCTTGGCATTCATAGGGTTTCTCGCCAGTGTGGATCCTCTGGTGTTTAAAGAGGTCTGACCGCTGTTTGAAATGCTTCTCGCAGCTATCACATTTATAAGGTCTTTCTTCATGAAACTGCCTCTGGGCCTGAAAAAGGCCGTCAAAACTACAGACATTGCCTCCACTGTCAATAGATTTATGAGACTCCACTATATGACATTTCGCCTCATCCAAACTCTGTTTGTTCTTGGTTCCACGCTCACCACCATCAATGGGCCTCTCTGCTGTCTGGATGGGCTGACCAAGCACAAAGCTAGAACTTCTAGCACTGCTCCCCAATTTATTAATTTTGGACACTTCCTCTTCCATGGAACTGCTATTGAGATCTGAGATGCTGGTGAGTCCTGGATCTTGAAGAGAACATGACATAGGGTTTCTTGGCTGCTTTTCTACCTTGTCCTTGGGGGTATCACCACAGTCAGAAAATAGGGGGGCCTTCCCCTTGGATATTTTATGTAGCCACGCAGATGACTCTGCCTCTAGAATTTCTTGCTTTGTCGTCAACTCTTCCTTTGCAGCTTTAGTTTCCCAATGTGAAATATTAAAATACGAATTGCCACTATTCCATCTCTCTGTAAGAGTGAAAGAAGCAAATGCTAACAGAAAAATAACCGCCAAGTCCCATTGTAAATATTCTCCATTACATACTTAAGTGGTTTTAACTAATCTGTCAGAGTTGCTCACATTTACCAGTACAGACTCTGTATCTTTTGTACTCATACCTACACCCACTAGACTACCTCTTCTTCACTGACCCCACCCCACTGCACTAAGTCACTAGTGTAAGAGGTACATTTGGAAGGGCTGTCAAGACAGGCAATATAACCTTTGTGCCATGAAGGATGAATTAACAAGAAAAACTATATTCACATGAGGAGTTATAATAACGGACACAGCTGGTGCCTCTGATGCGGAAGGCAGGCTCTGAGTGGGAGGCCAATCTAAGATTGGTTCAAGGTCTAAAAAAGAGCAGTGAAGCTAGTATGGTGGCCCATGCCTGAACTTCCAGCACCCAGGAAGGTGGAGGAAGAAGGCCAACTGAGGCTACAGAGAAAGACCCCACCCCAAAATTCAACGAAACAAAACAAAACACAGTCAAGTCACCAGATTTCATCCCCTAAACTAGAATTTTTGCAGTTTACCCCCAGGGAGGCTGAACTAGATAAATTCTGGATCAGTGACATCAGGCACAGCAGAGAATGGGACAGGAAACACATTCAGTTCAGAGGAATCAAGTGAAAACTGACATGCAATTGGTAGAACCTCAATGCACTTTCCCCTCCTTGGATCCCAAATTGTTAGCTCCAAGGCTTAAATCCTCTAGGCAGGAAGGGCAGCAATTTTCATGTCAGCTCAGAGGCTTTGTTCACAGTTTCCCTGATAGACAGGATGGCACCTGGCTCACTGACAACACTCCATTAAATATTTGTTAGACGGCTCCATGGTATAAAACTTATCAACTTAGGCCAAAGTCCTAGGGACACTGATGTATGGGGATTCTCAAGCAAACAGCACTGGATGACAGACTCTGCCATGATGATCACCATGTGCAAGTCCTACCCTATTATATAGTTCCTGGATGCAATTCCTATGTCCGATTATGAAATACAAATGGAGGATGAAAGGTCAATGACATTTCAGGAAAATCTGATATGTAAATGCTGGTGAAACGTGTACTACCTGAAACAAAAGCAAATTTAAGCACTTATAATTGATATTCTCAGACAAATAATATATTACAGCCAGGAAACAAGGAGCATGCAAGAAAAAGACTACCTGAACGGGGAATGGTGGTGTATGCCTGTAATTCCAGCTTCTCAAGAGGTTGAGGCAGGAGGACTGAGTCCAGGCCAGCCAGGGAAACCCACAGACCCTGTCTCCAAATAAAAATAAGAGGGTTTTGTGGTGCAGTGGTAGAGTGCTTCCTTAGCTTATGCAAGGCCCTGAATTCAATCCCCAGTAACTTGTTGTTGTTGTTGTTGTTAGGTGCCATTGAGTCGGTATCCGACTCATAGCGACCCTCTGTACAACAGGGGAAACACTATTGTCAGTGCTTCTCTGCTGTTTATAGGGTTTTCAATGGCAGACTGATTTTTGGGAGGGGGTTGCCAGGTCTGTCTCCCCAGCCTACAGCTTCCAGTGTTCCCAGGCGGTCTCCCATCCAGGTACTAACCAGGCCCAACCCTGCTTAGCTTCCGAGATCTGACAGGATCAGATGCCACAGGGCTACGGCTACAGGCAGTAACCCCCCACCCCCCCCAAAAAGAGACTAAAATGATAGAACCAGACATGCTGATGCAAGCCTGTAACTTCAGCCCTTAAGAGGCTCAGGTAGGATGATCAAGAGTTCTACGCCAGCCTGGGCTACATAATGTGACCCTATCTCAAAAAATAAAAGAGAAAAAATGTGAGTAAAAAATAAAATGTCCTAGAAAGTGAGACAAAAGACAAATGGAAAATGGGTGGGTGGGGGGAACTCTGGAGTTTTCATTCAGTGAAATGATGTTTGCTATTAGGTGCTGTTGAGTCCAACTCACAGCGATCCTACATACAACAGAACGAAACACTACCAAACACTGTGTCATGCACAAGATCGTTTTTATGTTTAAGCCTATTGTTACAGCCACTTCATCAATCAATCTACTGGAGGGTGGTCCTTTTTTCATTGACCAGCCTCTCTCCCATACACGCTGTTCCTCTCTAGGGATTGGTCCCTCCTGACAATATGTCCAAAATACGTAAGATGCAGTCTAATCACCCTTGCTCATGAGGAGCGCTCTGGTTGCACTTCTTCTAGGATGGATCTGTTGGTTCTTTTGGCAGTGTATGGTACATTCACAGTGAAATATATAGGTGGTTAAAAGAGAGCTATATGTATCAACATGGATAAATCTCAAAAATGTAGAGTAAAAAGAATCCTGCATCAATGATATCTGGTTTGTGGCTACATGTATACAAAGACTACAATGGAAATGATCAATACCATAATCAGGATATTGGTCACCTCTGGAGAAGGAGTTAAGGGAATAGTTCAAGGAGGGTACATGTGGCTTCACCTATAGCTGCAGCATATTATTTCTTAAGGAAATATTAAGATTTGAAGTCAGGCACCATGGCACACACCTGTAATCCCAGTGACTTAGGAGGCTAAGGTAGGAGGATGGCATGTTTGAGGCCAGAGGCAGCCTGCCCAACTTGAAATCCTGTCTCAAAATAAAAAATATAAAAAATTTTAAAAGGGGCTGAGGAAGGGTGCATCTCAGTGGTAGGGCACTTACCTAACACATGGAAGGCCCTGGGTTCAACCACAGAACCAGAAAAAAAAAAGTTTGATAACATGGAGGTAAATAGATATGGACTCATCTTTTTAATTACTTTTTTCCTATGTATAAATTGTTACAAATGAGGCAGGTGGCACATACATGTAATCCAAACACTTAGGAGGCTCAGGCAGGAGGAGAATCACAAGTTTGAGGCCAGCCTGGGCTACACAGCAAGACTGTCTCAAAAACAACATAAACAACAAGACAAAATATTAAAAATGAACAATAATAAAAAGCTAAATGTATGATCTAGCAACAGAGAACAGAAAGGTCCTGGCTGGGTCACAGATGAAACTCTATGGCTCTTGGGCCGTGTCTGTGAGTGGCAGACTGGCTCAAGGATCATAGCAAACCCAGCCCTTCCCAAATTACACACACTATAAACCAGTAGAGTAATAGCACTCACTAGGCAAGACTGTGTTCCCATGATCCTTTGGTGCACTCCCCCTGCAGAGATCCTTCTGAGTTGTGTTCAGATGCTCCCATTCCTTCCAGGTTAGTGACATAGCCACATCCTCGAAAGTCACCAATCCCTGGAATGACACAAGATTCTCATTCAGTACCAGCTGACCCTGGACAGTGCTCCCACTAGTCCCAGGATGAAGCCAGACTCCAGAGAGCAAAAGAGGAAGAGGTCAGAGTTAAGTAATAACTGTGGCTGTTGAGTCTTTGCCAATGAATTTTGTACTAATTTGGGGGCTGCAAAGGGACCAAAGACAGGCTAACATTCTCTAGTAATGCTGATATAACTTGCTGTGGGTTGTCTACACCAGTTTTGGGTAAGTAGGAGCAAAATATTTGAGTTATATCACTGTGATTTATCAAAATGGAAACCTGATACAGATGAGAAACACATAATCAGAAAGTTCCACATTCCAGTGCGGGCTCTCTGAGAGGCTGTTCCTCATGAGTGAGACAAATATCTGAAGGAGAAGAGGGCATCTCATCCACAGCAAATGCTCAGTAAAATTTCCTTTTCTTTCCCTTGACTGCTACACAATAAGATATCCAACAAGATGGTCTGTGGAGATGGGTTAATAAATGCAAATGTGATCACTCACAAAGGTTAAAGCCACAATTCATAGAAAGGGAAGGTTCTAAAACTGGCAGGGGAGATGTCTGTCCAGATTGTAGAGAGGGTCACAAACTGATTGCAAGGCTCTCTGGCTTACTATATTGTATATGTGTGGGATTTAGCTCAGTGGGTAAAGTGCCCCTCTGCACTCTCCAAAGCCCTGAGTTTGATTCCCCAGCACCATAAAAGTGGAAGGACTAGGCAACTCATTTTTGAAACAATCAGCCACTGAAAACCCCACAAATAGCAGAGAAGCATGGACATCATGCTGGGAATGGCAGTGTGGAGAAGTGTTTCGTTCTATTGCATGTAAGGTCGCTGTGAGTCAGACAGGACTGGAGAGCACCTAACAACAACATCAACATGTATGTGTCATGGTTTAAATATAAAACGTCTTCTACAGGCTCACATGTTGAAGGCTTGGTCCCTGGCTGATGCAGGAAACGTTAGGAGGTGGGACTTAGCTGGAGAAAGTAGGTTACTGGGGATGTGGCTTTAGGGGGCTGTATCTTGTCCTGGCCCCTTTGTGTATCCCTGCTCTGCTTCCTGGCTACCAGAAAATGAGGATCTGTGATCCACTGTTCCCTTCTGCCATGATGTTCTGCCTCGCCACTGGCCCAGGAACAGTGCATCCTGCCGACCTTGGTCTGTGCCCGCTGAAACTGTGATTCAAAATAAATCTTTCCTCCCCATAAGTTATCTCAGGCATGTCACAGTGACGATGACACTAACACAGGAGGTATATGTACATATAGGTTGAAGATTTTGTATCTGAAATGCTCGGGACCAGAAACCTTGAGTCCAGCAGTATTCTCTGAATTATCATAACTTTGAATCTATTTTTGCTGAAAGCCCACCAGCGCTGAGCTGCAAACGTCTTGTGTAACACCAAGTAGGGGGTGCAGACTGGAAAATAAAAAAAAGTACAGCCCTTATCCACGTGGTAGAGGGGGCTTGTGAAAGAGCAAAAAGGGGTCCTCAGTCTCAAGGTGGTGGGGGCACTTCTGTTCTGTTGTTGTTAGGTCCTATCAAGTCGTGTCCAAATCATAGCGACCCTTATAGAGTTTTCAATGGCTGACTGCTTTGGGATTGCCTAGGGAGTGGATTGTCACGTCCTTCTCCCATTTTCGCAGTGCTGGGAATTGAACTCGGGACCTTAGAGACTGCGGAGCAGCACTCTACCAACTGAGCTAAATCCCAGTCCCAATTGCTGTTCTAGCATAAGCAATTTAAGGACAGAAGCCCACTTTCCATCCTGACAACTTTCTTTCCCAGTCTAGTAAAAGAACAGGGTGTCCTGCAATGCGTAATCAGTGATGGTGGTGGCGTGATGCTATTGCTAGTCACACTTCCCTACGGGAAGGAAAGAAAGTGCATGCCACCCTAAAATTCACACCAGGTGCAATAAGGGAGGGAAGAACGCTTGAAATTCAGAGGATCCCTCCCCTATCTGTTCTCCAGTCTCCCAAGGCCTTCCACGTCTCACCTGGGGTGAGGTCCCGTCCAACGCTCTCTGAAGCGCCCGCGCCACGGCCGCAGCCTCCTTCCCACCATCGGGGCAGTGTTCCCCCACCCAGGCCTGGAGCTCTCGGGGCAGGATGCTCAGAAACTGCTCCAGCACCAGCAGCTCCAGGATCTGCTCCTTCGAGCGCCTCTCGGGCCTGAGCCACCGATAACAAAGTTCCCTGAGACGACTCAGCGCCTCTTCGGGTCCAGTCACTTCCTGGTAACGCAACTGCCTAAACTGCAGTCGAGAGGTTTCGGGGTCCTGCCAGGTCTCGAGGGGGTCCGACGCCCGACCTTGGGGTGATTCTTCCTCTACTTTCACTATCAAAAGCCCCTCGTCCAGGGGCGGCGAGGCGACCTCGGACCTCGCGGCCATCCGGGCCTTTGGGCGTTCAGGCTCGAACCCACCTTCCGGTATGCACCGACTTTCCCGGAGCGTTGCCTTCACGTGAGAAGAAAGCGAACCCAGGGATGTCCTGAATTTCCCCAAAATAGGGGCGCACAGCGGTGCTGCTGCAAACACCCGGTCCCAGAGGGCCCCACGCCTCCGCCACACGTGCCTTTTCCCGCGGATACCCAGCCCAGAGCCAGCTGTGTCCCAGGCCGGAAGTGCGTCACGCCCGCTGCGGTGTTCGATCCCTGCATTTCTGGGGCCTCTCTAGGTGCCCCGGAGGAGTAAGATACATCTCTGTGGTTTACCATCCTTCCCCGCGCCCAGACTGCAGGTACTGGGCGGTTTTTTTCAGTTCAAGAGAATAACGGGTTTAGGAGCAAATGGCCCAGCGCCGGCGCAGGGAACTTTTAAGGTTGGGAAAGAACAAAAAAAGAATTTTAACAGCTTCCCCATATGTCAGATGTTATGGCCCTTGATCCTAACGACGATGAGGAAACTGAGGCTGAAAGAAGTTGTCTTGCCCAGCTTCAAGCTGCTAGTGACCTGAACGACACCAACATGCTCATCCCAAAGTCCTTTGATGCAAACTCCTTTGTTGCACTCCCCCTGCAGAGATCCTTCTGAGTTGTGTTCAGATGCTCCCATTCCTTCCAGGTGAGTGACACAGCCACATGCTCGAAAGTCACCAACCCCTGGAACGACACAAGACTTCCCACTGCCACAATGTTCATTTTTTTTTTTTTTTTTGTAAATTTGTCCCCCGTTCTTAGAGGCTGCAATTCCACATTGGTTTGTTCTGCGCCCCTACAGAGTGGCGATAGGAACTTTTATCCAGCCTGTCTCATAGCTTTCGAAACGATGAACTTGGAAAACCCTAAAACACCCCAGAAAAGGATAAGATTTTATTAAAGACGGGACTGCCCTGGGCTCGGGAACCCTTAGGAAAACCACGCCCCTCTCCTGGCAGGGAAGTCTCTGCCAAGCCTGGAGGCAGTCTGACATCCTCCCAGAACACGCCCTCCCTGCCCTACTGCATTCTGATAGGTCCACCAGGCCGAGGCTGCAAAGAGAGCCGCGGTCCCATTGGCTAGCCTGCGTGCTCTGCGCGGGGCATCCTGGGACACGTAGTCCTGACGGCCGTTAGCGCCGGCCACTGTTCGGTGTGACGTTGGCGATTTCGACCCAGGGACCAGACTGCGGCGGTAAGATGGTGGGAGGTGCTTGAAAAGGGGTCGCCAGGAGTGGCGAGAGTTCGGGTGAAAAAAAAACAGAATAGTGCAATGGTTAAGATGAGTGAGGGCTGTAGGCTCCCCGAAAGAAGGCTATGGACCTACTTCGAATTGGGGCGCATAGCGTTGGGGATGGGGAGGTGCAAAGTCCACGGCCAATCAAATGCCAGCAACTGTTGTCCGACCTGTAAGGCCCCGCCCCCCGTCCCTTTTCCAAGGAACAGGGCGGAGCTCGGGCTGTATAGTGATTTTGGGGTCAGCTGGGAAAGACGGTGGCTTTAGTTTTCTGGCCCGTTCTAGTGACTTCAAACCTGCGGTGTGGGGACGTGGCATCGCCCGGTTATGGGAGGCGGGCCGAGGTCCGGGCCGCTCCGGGTCTCCGCGCCGATTGGTCGGCTTCACCTGGTGGGCGGGGCCGGGGACTGTACCTCACGCCCGCTGCGATGCAAGGACCTCCGGGATTCCTAGAGAGGCCTCGGAAGTGCTGTCGGGAGTGGGTTTTATGGCTTAAGCTTGGACTTGCTTACTTCCGGCGGGGAAGTGTGGGGTCCGGTGTTCTTCGTGTTTGTAAGAACTGCACCCTCTAACCCTTGGCCGGGGGGAGTTGGATCTTTTGGGAGAGCCCCCCCAGGACTGGAGACTGGAGGGGAGGGAGTAGGGCTTTTTCTCCATACTGGGGTCCCGTCCCTATCCTTGACCGGGCCAGTCTCTGTGTCTGGAGGTCAGAGGCGATTCCGAGGCGTCCAGGTTCAACTCTGTTACCTGTAACTCTGCTTTTCTTTGGGACTCATGAAGTCTCCCGTTAGTCTGTCAAGCTGTTGTGGCCTGAAGGACAGAACCAGTTATGACCACTTAAATGGTTTTCACCCCTATTCTGACTTAGTTTGGCTTCTGGCAGAGAGAAGGAACGGCTCCGTGTGCACTAGTTAGTACATCTTGTCCCATTACTTTTGTGAAATGGAGTTTTTCACCTCTAAAGCGGTTTTAGGTTTAGATTTTCATGGCTGTCTTTTACATTGTTTAAATCTTGGAACTATTTCCTCTTCGTAATTAAGTGAATTAGTTTGTTGAGTGGTCCTCTTTAGTACAGATGACCTCTTTGCGTCTCTCTATCATCATAATGACTCCCAATATGTCAGTAGGTTGTACACCACTAGAAGTGCCCTTCAGAAAATCTTAAAGAGCAGAAGACAAATTGGGTCAGAGTTACACAGCGAGCCCGGAGAGACTTCCCTCTGAGTTGGAATGATCATGACAGAATCCCGGGAAGTTACAGACTTAGATCCTCCAGCTGAGACTTCACAAGAGCAGGAAGATCTTCTGATAGTGAAGGTGGAAGAAGAGGACTGCACCTGCATGCAGGAATACAACCCGGCGACATTTGAGACTTTTTACCAGCGCTTCAGACACTTCCAGTACCATGAGGCATCAGGACCCCGGGAGGCTCTCAGCCAGCTCCGGGTGCTCTGCTGTGAGTGGCTGCGGCCGGAGCTGCACACCAAGGAGCAGATCCTGGAACTGCTCGTGCTGGAGCAGTTCCTGACCATTCTGCCTGAAGAGTTCCAGGCCTGGGTGAGAGAACATCACCCCGAAAGCGGAGAAGAGGCCGTGGCTGTGATAGAAAGTATACAAGGAGAACTTGAGGAACGCAGACAACAGGTGAGTAGAAGAGGAGACGTGTGCAGTGAGGAAGGAGAGGAGAGAGTTAAGGAGCTGCTAAGCAAGGGTGAGATTCTTAGCCATCCGCACGCTTCATTCGTATTCTTTTGTTCTCCTGGGATTAGGTACACTGTGGAGCTTTCCTGTCACTCCAGCAAAGAGAAGCAATATCCAGTGTGTTAACCTGTAGAAGACAATCTGCAATTTTATTTATTGTTAAGATTGTATTTATTTTTTGAATGGCATGATACAAAATCCAAAAAGGTACATAATGTTGTAATGAAAAGTAAGTTTTCCTCCCACCCCTAATTTCCCACCTGCATAGTTCTTCTCTCCTGGTGCACCCAATGTTAATGATAATTATGTATCCTTACAGAGATATACTATATTCATTTATATATTAGCATCTGTGTATACGGAGTGCACCGAATGTTTCTGTGCATTTCTGCCTCTTGCTTTTTTCTTATATCTTAATGTGTTTCATGTTAGTACAAATAGAGCTGCTTCACTCTTTGACACTACATTATGTTTCATTGTATGGATATGTCATAATATTTTTAACTCCTATTAAAGGAGGTTAGGTTGTTCCATTTAAGTTGTTCCTTTAGATTGTTTCTGAGTGTTAATATAACAAACTTTGCTGTAAGGAATATCCCTTCTACCTATTCATGTATCATTAAACATAGGAGGGATGTTTTGAAATCAAATTGTTGGTTCAGAGATACATTTGCAGTTTTGATAACCTGTTACAGGTTGCCCCCCATAGAGGTTATACCAATTTACATTCCCACTAAGCAATGTAAGAGAATGTTTTTTTGCCCACAGCTTAATATGATATTACTGAACTTTTTGAATGTTACTAGTATGAAAGATGCAATATTCCATTTCTGTTCCAGTTTAATTTGGACTTTTCTTGTGATTTTGACCACAGTACATATTTTTAAAGGCTATTAGTACATGTTTTCAAATTATCTGTATATCTTACCAGCATTCCTTACCTATTAGATAGTAAGCATTGCATCTGCCATGATTTGTATGTGTTATTTTTCCAGTTTGTTGTCTTTGCTTATAGAAACTTTAAAATTTTATACAATCAGTTTAACTCTTTTATGGTTTCTGAGTTTCATGCCATAGTTAAAAAGGGGTCCTTCACTATAGGATTATGAAAACATTTTCTCATAGTTTCTTTTATACTTTTTAAAAATGCTTTTAAGTGATTGCTCTATCTGGAATTTATTTTGGTATAGGGTATTTGGTGTGTTTACAACTTAATTTTTCCCCAGATGTCTATCCAGTTGTCCCCACAACCTTTTTTTCTTTTTTTTTCCAGTACTGGGAGTTGAACCCAGGGCCTCGCACTTGCATGCTTTGCAAGTGCTGGACCACTGAGCTGCACCCTCAGCCCATTTTTTTACTTTTTGAGAAAGGGTCTTGCTAAATTATACAGATTGCCTCTGGTCTTGAACTTGTGATCCTCCTGCCTCCACCTTTGGCATCACTGGGATTACAGACCTGCAGCACTGCACCCAGCTTCCCCAGCAACTTTTATAGTTTTTTTTTTTTTGCCTTAGCTGATTGCCACTGAATGCCACCTTTATCACATATCAAATTTCTGCTTATATTTGGGGTTACTTTCTGATCCTTCTATTGTACTGATCTTACTGGCATTCATGTATCAGTATTTTAATTATTTGAGCTCTGTAAAAAGTTTTAGTATCTGGCAGGGCTACCCTTAGTCCTTCCAAAATTTTTTCAGTGTTTTCTTTTTCCCTTATGAATTTTAGAATTTACTTAATTAGAACTGAGCTTGGTAGCACCTGCTTGTGATCCCAGCACTTGGGAGGCTGAGACAGGAGGATTGTGAGTTCCAGGCCAGCCTGGGCTTCTAGAGACCCTGTCTCAGTGTCAAGGTTGAGGAGGAGCCTGGCATGGTCACCACGCCTGTGAGCCCAGCACTCACTCTGGTGGCTGAGGCTGGAGGATCTCAAGTTCCAGGCCAGTGTGGGTCTCTATAGATCCTGATTTAGCCTTGAAAGATTTCAAATTAAGGTGGGGGAGGAGCCTGGAGTAGTAGCATCCATCTGTAATCCTAGCCTGTGGGAGAATGAGGCAGAAGAATAGTGAGTTTGAAGCCATCCTGGGCTACCTTGCAAATTCCAGCCCAGCCTGGGCGATGTAGTGAATTCAAGATCAGTCTGGGCTACATAGGGCTGGGATTTAGCTCAGTTGGTAGAGCGCTGCGCTGCAGTCTCTGAGGTCCTGAGTTCAATTCCCAGCCCCGCAAAAGTGGGAGAAAGACCTGGCAATCCACTCCCAAGGCAATCCCGAAACAGTCTGCCATTGAAAACCCTATGAGGGTCGCTACGAGTCAGATACCGACTCCACGGCACCTAACAACAGCAACAACAACTGGGCTACATAGTGTGTCCCTGCAGTCCTCCCACCTCAGCCTCCTGAGTGCTGGGATTATAAGCATGCACCACCATTCCCAGCTTGGCAACTCCCTCTTAATGCCACACCTGGGAGCATTTTGCCAGTTCAAGAGGGGTTAAAATTTAGAGTGCTTTAAACCCTAAGGAAGGGGGCAAGGGGGACAGCAACTCAGTTTTGTGCAGGATCTTATTACCTTACAGTATGCCAGGACTGAGCTGGTATCTTCCTGAATAGGCAGATTATAGAGTATGATTGTGGCAGAGCAATTGTGTGTACCGTAGGGTTGAGCAAGAAGGTGGAGGCCAATAGCAGGCTGGACACTATCTAGCTTAAGTCTTAGTTTGTCCTAGTGTGACCTCCTGAGTTCCATGATGACCTTTCCAACCTATTTTCTCATCTCTCCCCTTCACTAACCTTTACCCACCCTGGGCTGCTTAGGGCTTCTGAATGGTACTAAACACCCTTTTTCACCTGAGGGTTTGCTAATATTGTTGGTGTCTGAGTCATTTCTCCCTCCTTTTCCCCTGGCTGCCGCCTTCTGTTTTAGATGTTCACTTACATGATGTTTCCCCAGAAAAGTTCTCTGGCCTGCAGTCTAAAGTAGATCTCACCTGTCCTGTTCCATAGCAGGATATTTCTTTCCTGCCTTATCATGTAGCCCAGTTCATAGTTACATATGTGTGTATGGGTGTATTCCATGAGAGTCTTTTCCAAGAAGCAAACCATATTTGTCAAGCCATTGTATAATCAGTGTCTGGGTTATTATAGACACACATTAAATGTTGGGCAAGGGAACAAAGGAAAGTCCCTTAGGAGCTGGGCGCAGTGGCTCACACCTGCAATCCCTGTGAATCGGGAGGTGGAGGCAGGAGGATCGCAGGTTCAAGACCAGAGGCAGCCTGAGTAACTTATCTAGACCCTATCTCAAGATAAAGAAGAAAAACTGGGCTGGGGTGCAGCTCAGTGGTAGAGCAATTGCAAAGCATGTGGGACTCTACTGGGTTCTTTTTTATTTTCCCAGATCTGGAGTTGAACTCAGGGTCTCACAAGTGGTCTACCACTGAGCTACGTCCTTAGCCCCTTTTTTATTTTTGATTTTGAGACAAGATTTCACTGAGTTGCCCAGGCCACCTCTGGCCTTGAACATGTGATTTTTCTGCCTCAGCCTCCTGAGTAGTTGGGATCACAGGGATATGCCAAGGCGCCCAGGTTTATTAGGTTCATTCTCAGCCCCATCTATAACTGCTGGTATTGGTTGTGATTGTGTTGTTAGATCGGTGCATGTCCTGAAGTGCTTCCTCAGATGGCACCACCCGGAGCCATGCAGGAGCCCTTTGGTCATCAGTGTCTGCCTGTGGATGCCCAGCCTGAACAGAAGCCACAGAAGCCTCATCTTCTGGAGGAAAATGGTGAGGCTCAGCTATTCAGTGGAACAGACGGGGCTGGAATATGCCCACTCTAGCCATCTGGGCACCAGGGAGAATGGAGGCTGGGCAGCCTCTCTGCGACCAGCAGAATCTGGAGGTCAAGAAGGATTAGAAACTTGGGATGGACTTTCTGGTGTTAGAGGAGGTAGAACTGGGCATGCTGGTGCACACTGGTAATCCCAGCACTTGGGAGGCTGTGCAGGAGGCTAAGGCAAGAGGATGCTGAATTCAAGGATAGCCTGGGCCACATAGTGAGTTTGAGGCCAGCCTGGGCTACACAGAGAGACATCTCGATTGAAAAAAAAATAGTAGAGCAGGCACAGTGACACATGCCTGTAATCCCAATGACTCAGGAGGCTGAGGCAGAAGGATAGCAAGTTCAAGGCCAGAGGCAGCCTTTGTAACTTAAGAGAGACCCTGTCTCAAAATAAAATACAAAAATAGGGACTGGGGATGCAGCTTCGTGGTAGAGCCTTTGCCTAGCGTGTGTAAGGCCCTGGGTTCAACCCCTTAGTACTGCAAAAGAAAAAAAGTAAGTGTGGGAGAGCGACAGGCACGCCCAGCTCCTCGGAGGACTGAGATGACAGCAGACTTTCATTCAAAAGCCGTGGGGGATTTCCTTTTCCCATCCCCCTTTTTCTCTCCCTCCCTCCCCTTCCATCTCAGTTTTATTTATCTGCGTTAGGTACATAAAGGAAGAAAAGTGAACAGTGTATGTCATATTTATTTTGATACGTGTCCACAAATCTGTAATCCCTGATCAGAAACCCTTGCCATAAGATTTAAAATTCAGACTTTGCAGGTATAGCAAGGTGCTATGATTTTTACCACATATTACACTAGCAGCAAGATTTGAGGTGGCACACACATTAATACTTTGGCAATAGAATGTATGCATAGTTACGATATGCTGATTAAATAAAAACTTAACCCAGGGGCCATTGTGTACACCTTTAATCCCGGTGACTTGGGAGGCTGAGGCAGGCGGATGGCAAGTTTGAGGCCAGAGGCAGCCTGTGCAACTTAGTGGGACCCTGTCTCAAAAGAAAAAAGAAGTTGGTATTTTGGCTCAATGGTACAGCTCTTGTCTATTGTACATGAGGCCCAGGGTTCAACTCCAAGTACTACAAAAATAAAAGACTCTAAATAGCTTTATATCAGTTCACTTCATGTTTTGATGGCAAATTATCTCAGTGCCTAGTTTAATGAAAAAATATCCTTTAGAGCTGGGCGAGTAGCTCTAGTCCCAGCTACTCCGGAGGCTGAGGGTGGATCACTTGAGCTCACAAGTTTAAGACTGGCATGGGGAACATAAGAGTGCTAAGAAAAAGAAAAAATCCTTTGTTATTTGTTGTTGTTGTTCTTAGGTGCCATCGAGTTGAGTCTGACTCATGGCAACCCTCATAGGGTTTTCAGTGGCTGACTGTTTCAGGATTGCCTTGGGAGTGGGTTGCCAAGTCCTTCCCCCATTTTGCGGTGCTGAGATTCGAACGTAGGACCTCAGAGACTGCAGAGCAGTGCTCTACCAACTGAGCTAAATCCCAGCCCCCCTTTGGTATTAGAGGTTTGAATTTCAAAATTGTGAATTAAGGGATTGTGGATAAGGGACAATATTTTCTCTTTTTGGCCTAAGACTTTCTTCTGAGTCTCCTTGAGTGGCCAGGTTTTTCCCTTGACATGCCCCACTACGTGGATATCTTCCAGCTTCCTTGCCATGATGGTAAAAGAGCAACAACAGCAATTACTTATGGAGTGCGTACTTTGTGCAGGACTGTTGTGCAGACTGTTCTGAGCCTTCTGCCTGTGTACCAGGAATACAAAGAAAAATTGTCCTCACAATTTACCATCTGGGGCCAGTGGGTCCTTTTTATTTATTTGTCATTTAATTATTTATAATTAAGAGTACCATCTTTGAAGGGAAGAATTGCTTCATCTGCCTATTCCTATAACACACAGAGCAGACCTAATACCCAGTTCTTGAGTGAATACAAACTAAACATGGAAATTCCTTGGAGAGACTGTGGCCTGAGGCCTTGCCAATCCAGGTGTGGTCTGAGGCCTGACATCACCTGAATGCTTGTTAGAAATGAAAAATCTGTCCATGTGTGATGATGTACATCTGTAATGCCAGCATCTGGGAGGCTGAGGCAGGAGGATTGCAAGTTTGATACCAGCAGGCTACATAGGGAAACCTTATCTCTACATAGATGGATAGATATATAGAAAGAAAGAAAAAAACAAAAGGAACTGCAGAGTCTTAAGCCCCAGCCAGGACTCATGATCCTGCCATGTACTTAGATCCCCAGATGATATGTTTGCATGTTAAAGGCCATGAAGCCCTGGGCTCTGGAGAATGCTTCAGCTTCATGGAAGATGTGGGGCTCTGATGGTTCTTGGAGATCAAGAGAGTTGATCTAAATACAGTGGAATGCATCCTTTACTCGGGGAATGGCCCAGCAGGGATTAGCCCAACCAAAGCTGGAAGGTTGGGTAAATGCGAGCAGGGCCAGAATGTAGAGGGTCTTGAAAGCGAAACAGGAGACTCTGACCTCGGTGTCACAGGGGTCATTGTAGATTCCTCAGCGAAGGCAGCGCATGATGTTATTGAGAACCTGTTGGAGGTATTCTCATTTATGCCTCTTTTTTCCTCCTTCAGCCCTTCCTGTTCTCCAAGTTCCTTCCCTTCCCCTGAAGGACAGCCAGGAGCTGACAGCCTCACTTCTCTCAGCTGGGTCCCAGGTGAGCTGGTATCCCTTTGCCCTCAGCAAGGACCTATACTTCCCCTCTGCCTCAGTCTCCAATCTTTATCAGGAGACCTTTTTCTTTCACCAGCAACTAGGCCCACAGGGGTTGGTACCTCTATGCCCTTTTGTCTTTTTCCTTTCTCCCCAGTACAGGGCATAGCTTCCCCTCAGATTTCCTTCCTTAACGCTCCCAGTTCTGCCTCTCACTTCACATTTGAACATAGGGAGTGGAAATTTAGCAGAGATCTCCTGTTTCAGAAGTTGGTGAAAATTGAAGATGTGGCGGATGTGGCTGTATCCTTCATCCTGGAGGAATGGGGACATTTGGACCAGTCCCAGAAGTCTCATTATAGGGATGGCAGGAAGGAGAATTATGGGAGTATTACTTCCATGGGTAAGAATTATTTCACCTGCATGGATTAGGACATCTTAATTTTGTTACCTTTTAAAGAATATTTCTAGCACATCCTATAAGGGTGTATATGTTTTTCATTGTTGTGACTGCCTTTTTTCCCTATGAGACTAAATCAACCTCTTTTTTTCTTATTTAGCTTATTCTGATTATTTCTATCTTAATAAGGATATCACTGAAGACTGATACTATCTGGGAAGATAGTTTTTACAATCCAATAAATGCTAATTAGTTACCTTTTTAAAATAAAAACTTCAAAGTCATAGGGTTGAATTTTAATAAATTTTTAATATTTGTTGTATTCCTTGATAAATTGGGTAGTTTTTTATTTTTTATATTCATTTATTTGTTCATTTCTTTGGCTTTGTGTGATAGGATCTTGCTGTGTAGCCCGGGTTGGCCTTGAACTCGCAATCCTCATGTTTCAGTGTCCAGAGTGCTGGGATTGAAGGCGTGCACCACCAAGCATGCTCAGTTAAAGTGGCCAATTCTTTCTTCTTTGATTTTTTTATTTTTATTTTTATTTTTGGCAGTACTGGGGGATTGCACCCAGCGCCTCATGCTTGCATGCTCTGCAAGTGCTGTACCACTGAGTTGCATCCCGGCTCATATATTCACGTTTTTAAATTTGAAACAGGGTCTTGCTAGGTTATGCAGGCTGCCACTGATCTTGAAATTACTGTCCTCCTGCCACCTCCTCCTGGGTCGCTAGTATCACAGGCGTGTACCACCACGCCCAGCTAACTAGGAAATTCTTAATAGACCATGAACCTTTCTAGCATTTTAAAAATAATAATCCCAGTCAGACAGCCCTGCATGTCTGTAGCTCAGCAACTTGAGAAGCTGAGGAAAGGAGAATCTCAAGTTCGAGACCAGGGGCACTGTTCTAAGGGCTTTATTTATTTACTTATTTATTCTATTATGATTTTTGAGACAGGGTCTTTTTAGGTAGCCCAGGCTGGCCTGGAACTTGAGATCCTCCTGCTTCAGCCTCCCACATGTTGAGATTACAGATGTGCACTACCATGCCCGGCTCTCTTTTCTCTTTTGGACTAATTCATACACTGAAATCTTTTAGGGTTTGGAAACACTAGAAAGATTATCGTTTTTCTTGAAGCTGTGAATTGTTAAGAATTTACAGGAAGAAAAAAGTGAAGACTGGGCTAGCTACATAACCCAATATTAAATTATATTGATTGCCTATAATACCAGCACTTGGGAGGCTGAGGCAGGAGGATTGCAAATTCGAGGGCACCCTGGGCTACATAGGGAGATTTTGTCTCAGAAAAGAAATGCTATTTTAGTTAGTGCTGCACAGATATTTACAGTATGTAGGTACCATCTGAAGAGCATCATCTCTTCATTCACTAGAGTAACTGCTCCCCCGTCTCATTCCCTCGAGCCCTTCTTTTCAACTCTTCCTTCCTTGCCATGCCTCAGTTTCCTTGGATCCAGTTTGCTTGGGTCTTCTCTATTCCATACCCGTACTGTCAAGTCATTTTACAAAGTCATGTGTTCCCAGCCCATGTTGGTCCCCCCGCCCCTGTATCCCTCCATCTTCTCCTAGTGCAGGGAATAGCTAATTAGCTCATTTTGCTCTTCTCATTTCAGATTATGACCCTGGGGCCAACAATATGGAGGTGACAGTAAAGCAGATTTCTGAGGAAGCTGACTCACGCTGGATGGCCGCAGGAAGCACCGAAAGCAGCATTCCCCAGAGTGAAGAGTTGGCAGAAGTTAGTGACCTTAAGGGTATGGTACAGAGGTGGCAGGTAAACCCCACTGTGGGGAAGTCAAGACAGAATCCTTCCCAGAAAAGAGATCTTGGCACAAGCACAGACATTATCCACAGGCAGAACAGCCATGGGGAGAGAGGCCACAGGTGTGGTGACTGCGGGAAGTTTTTCCTTCAGGCCTCCAACTTCATTCAGCACCGGCGAATCCACACTGGAGAGAAGCCGTTCACGTGCAGCGAGTGCGGGAAGAGCTACAACCAGCGCGTGCACCTCACTCAGCACCAGAGGGTCCACACTGGCGAGAAGCCCTACACGTGCCAGGTGTGTGGCAAGGCTTTCCGAGTGAGCTCCCACCTCGTGCAGCACCACACCGTGCACAGCGGAGAGAGGCCCTACGGGTGCCACGAATGTGGGAAGAACTTCGGGCGCCATTCCCACCTGATCGAGCACCTGAAGCGCCACTTCAGAGAGAAAGCCCAGAGATGTATGTGTGAGGGGAACGTGTTCAGGGGAGGAAAAAGAGGCAGACTGTGTTTTATGGGCTAGGGACAGGTGGCTTTGGTTCTGGGAGCAGCAGTAGGGAAGGACAAAGATCACTGCGTATTTTATTCTTATTTATACTTAAAAGTCGGGCTAGAGTGTAGCTCAGTGGGTAGAGTGCTATTCCATACTCTCCAAGGACTCGGGTTTGATCCCCAGCTCTGCAAAAAAAAAAAAAAAAGGAAAAAAAAAAAATGGGAGAAGGACGTGGTAGTCCATTCCCAAAGACATCCCGAAACAATCAGCCACTGAAAACCCTATGAGTCCGACCTGACTCAACAGCACCTAACAACAGCAGCATAATTAAAGTAATTGGCAAATTAGTAATCAGACCCCTATGCTGCTCCGTCCCTGACCCACAACTTGCCTTTCCCCAGAGGTACCTGCTTTCCGCTCTTACCTGTTTATTCTGGTAATTCCACATTTTAAACTAATGCTGCTGTTGCTTGACTCCACCATTTTACACCTTTTCCATGGACCCGCTATTTTGTAGGTGAGGATTTGGGTGAAGATTGGGCTCTCTTACATGCTTCTTTCCCTGTTCTCCTTTCTCCCAATTTAGTTGGTTTGCTTAATTAATTTATTTGCTTGTTTATTTTTGTTGTTGTTGTACTGGTGATTGAACACAGAGCCTCGTGCATGCTAGGGAAGCACCCTACCACTGAGCAACACCCCCAGCATCACTTATTTTAAAATGATAAAATTACAGTGGCACAGGAAGTTTGGAGAAAAGAAAGAAGAGAAAGAAATCACCCATAATCCCATCACCCTATGAATAGCGCTACTATTTTAGGTGTTTTCTTTTATCGTCTTGTCATGAACCTGCTTTACACAGTTGTTCTGGGAGCTGGGTGTGGTGGCACACATCTCTAATCTTAGCACTTGGAAGGCTGAGGGAGGAAGACCGGGAGTTCAAGGATAAGACTGGGCTACAGAGTGAAACCTTGTCTCAAAAAAAAAAAAAAAAAAAGAAAGAAAGAAAACCCATAGTTGTACTCATAGGTGTTGCTCAGCTGTCCTCTTGCTTATTTTTAGCATCCTGCCATAGTTTGTAATTTAGTCAACTGTTTCTCAGTTGTTGAACCTCTAATTTTTTTTTCTCTTTTGACGTGATAATTGTGATAACCTACAAGTTTTCTTATATTTAGAATTATTTCCTTCAATTATTCTATTTACTTTTTCATTTTAAGGTACTTGGGGGTTGATCCCAAGGCCTTGTGCATACATTGCAAGTGCTCTACCACCTTTTTTATTTTTTATCTTGAGACAGGGTCTCACTAAATTATTCAGGCTGCTTCTGGCCTCAAACTCACAATCCTTCTGCCTCCACCTCCTGAGTCACTAGGATTACAGGCATACAAGAGTGTGCCACTGTGCCACGTGGATTATTTCCACTTAATAGATCCCTAGAAGTGGGATCAGGAAATGAAAAGATAAAAATATTTTTGTGGGTCTTGATGTATAATACCAAATTGCTTTTTGAAATAATCGGACTACAGATAAGAGTGGCAATTTTACTAAACTTTTTTTGCAAGTTGAGTAAGCAGAATATTTGTTGTACTCACTTTCATTAATTTGGTTATGAATAAGGTTGATTAATTTTCCTGTTTGTTTACTTTTTAAAAAATCTGTTCAAGTGACATTCACCCTGTATGGATGAGATCACCAAAATCTGAGCTGTGAACTTATTGACAATGATTAACATTGTTCAGACAATTCTTAGACTAGCCAAAGTTTGTTTGTTTAATTATTTAGAGACAGCCTTGCAGTGTAGCCTAGTCTGATCTGGAGGTCTGTATGTGGCCCAGGCTGGCCTCAAACTCATGATCCTCCTGCCTCTGCCTCCCAAGTACTCAGATTATAGGTGTGTGGCACCATGCCTGACTTACTTATTTTTTATTTTTATCAGTGCTAGGGATCAAACTCAAAACCTCACACACTAGGCAAGTGCTCTACCACTGAGCTACATCACCTGCCCCCTTTTATTTAAAAAAATTAATATTCCTTTCCTTCAGTCTATTTTATACAAGTAGTCCATGCTCAGCTACTGATGTTACTGAGTTACTGATTTTGAGTTAGGGTCTTGCCAAGTTCCATAGGCTGCCTCTGGCTTCAAACTCATGATCCTCCGGCCTCCACCTCCCAAGTTGCTGGGATCACAGGTGTGCACCACTGTGCCCGTCTCTAACAGTTTTTTGTTTTCCTCTGTAATTGCCTAACGTCCGTCATTCCCACCACTCTCCTAAGTAGGTCTCTGGAAATACCAAAAGGTTTGTTCTTTTCATCCCACTTGGCATCAGTGTCTGCACGCCTCCCCCTTTGCTCCTCCTGCTGTGTTAGAATTTTATCTGATTATCTGCTTTTTTTCCCTGAAAGTTTATTTTTCTACTGTAAAAGAACTAATGATACTTGCACTTGCTCTTTTTTTTTTTTTTAGGCAGTGACAAAAGAAGTAAGAATACTAAACTGAATGTTAAGAAGAAAATTTCAGAATTTTCAGAAGCAGACACAGAACTATCAGGAAAAATCCAAAGAAATGATGTTCAAGTTCCAGGTTTAGGAGAAGGCTGGGAGCACGAAGGCAAGGCAGATAGAAAGCAGGGAATTCCCATGAAAGAGATTCTAGGACAACCCTCCTCAAAGAGGATGAATGGCAGTGAAGTCACCTACGTCCACAAAAAATCCTCCCCAGGAGAGAGACCGCACAAATGTCCCGAATGTGGGAAGAGCTTTATTCAGAGCGCACATCTCATTCAGCATCAGCGCATACACACCGGGGAGAAGCCATTTAGGTGTGAGGAGTGTGGGAAAAGCTACAACCAGCGTGTGCACCTCACTCAGCACCAGCGAGTCCACACTGGTGAGAAGCCCTACACCTGTCAGTTGTGTGGGAAGGCATTCCGAGTGAGGTCCCACCTCGTTCAGCACCAGAGCGTGCACAGCGGAGAGAGGCCCTTCAAGTGTAATGAGTGTGGGAAGAGCTTCGGGAGGCGCTCCCACCTTGCGGGACATCTGCGGCTCCACTCCCGAGAGAAACCCCACCAGTGCCATGAATGCGGAGAAGTCTTTTTCCAGTATGTTAGCCTAATGGAACATCAAGTGCTCCACGTGGGTCAGAAAGGGGAAAAAAAAGGTATTTGTGAGGAAGCATACAGTTGGAACTTGACAGTAATCGAAGATAAGAAGATTGAGTTACAAGAACAACCTTATAACTGTGATGTCTGTGGAAAGGCCTTTCGTTATAGTTCTGACCTTATTCAGCATTACAGGACTCATACAGCCGAGGAAACCCATAAATGTGATGTGTGCAGAGAAAATGCTGGCCAGTGTCCCCACATGAAACAACATCAGAAAATGTACTCCAGCATGAAATCCCACCAGTGTAGTGAATGTGGAAGAGGCTTCACTTTGAAGTCGCATCTTAATCAACATCAGAGAATCCATAGTGGTGAGAAACCCTTTCAATGCAAAGAATGTGGAACGAGTTTCAGCTGGAGTTGCAGCCTCTTTAAACACCTGAGAAGCCATGAGAGGACAGATCCCATAAACACCCTAAATGGGTAAGTGTTCCTATGGAAAAACAGCCCGGTTTTAGGAAAGCAATTTTGCAAAGAGTGTAGTAACAACATCAAGCTTTTTCCAGCTTGACCATCAGGCCTGTGGATGGGGTGAAATCCTTCACTTGGAACTCAGCCTGTAGAAACACTGGAGTGCTTTGGTTGGCATCTTTGTGCTTGGGAATCTAGACAAAAGAGAAACTCTGGGTAGGACAGACAGAGCAACGCCTTCAGTTGATACTCACTTCATTTGAAACTCAGAAAATGGACAGTGGGTAAAGCCCCATGAATGCAGTAGAAATAAGCTTTATGTGTAGACTCTGCCTTGTTTGACGACATATCTATTCAGGGAAGAGTGCAGTGAAAGAAAGATCTCTTCAGCATGATATCCATTTTGGCACTTCCACCATGAACTTTTTCTAGAAATGATTATCCCAAACACTAGAATACTCCAGTCATTGTTCTCATCTCGAGTATTAAACCATTTGAAATAAAATGGAGTTTAGTTATCTTATGTTTTGGCAGAATTTGGGTTCAGCAGCTAGGTGGGGTGCATCCCTGCTGCCTTATCCAATCTGCAACTTCTTCATGAGTCACTACTTTGTTTTCATTTTGATTCTGCTAGCAACAGGCTAGCTGATAAAGGAGTTAAATTTTTAAATTTATAAGAAACACTGCTGGTCAGCCACATTTTAAGGTATGGGAGAAGGACCTTGGGGGTATAGAGAAGAGAAAACCGGCAAAACTCTGGACGGGCTTAATAATACTCACAGAAAGGAGGGCAGCGAAATCCTTGGAACTGTGCTAAACTGAATGAAAAGTCTTGGTCTGAGTAGTGTGTGTACTGCCCGAGGGGATAGATTCTCCAAGCAGTTACCTCCCATAACCTAAAAATACACTTCATGTCTTGAGTCCTTCATTTAAAAGGCTTTCATTGCCCAGCCTTGTGGCACATGCTTAACAATCCCAGTAACTGGGAGACTAAGGCAGGATTACCAGTTTGAGGCCAGCCTGGGGTATATAGTGAGTCCCTTTCTTTAAAAAACCAAAACCCAAACCAAAACAGAAAAATAAAGAAAGCTTTCATAAAGTCCTAAAACTGAATGGAAAAAGGTGAAATGTACGTAATCTTTCCCTGTTGCACCCAAAAAAGATTTTTTTACAAAATTCAGTAGGCTTAGGCTTCAAACGCTCTTTACAGGTTTTGTGTTGTTTTATTTCCATGCTGGGGATGGAACCCAGGGCACTGCACATGCTAGGCAAGTGCTTTGCCTACTGCTGAGCTACACCTACATTTCCCTTCAAACACTCTTTAATCCCCATTATTAATGGAGGTGGGTTTGGGGATGCACAGGTATTCTGCAAACACTTATGAGGCCCAACAAACCTGTCCACTAAAAAAAAAAAAAAATGGAGTCAGGGGTGGGAATAAAAAAGACAATGGAACTTCATATCCTCCGGGATCTACTGACTTTTACTATTGAAGAGTCCTTAGGAACCCAGAAATTAGAGTAGGGTTATTTTGCCCTGGACCCCTTAGCATGACAACTGAGCATGAGGGGCCCAGGAGGAGCAGATGGACTGTCTTCCTTTGATCCCAGAAACATATCACGCTAGCACAGAAACCAAAACTTCATTCCCTTACTTCCTGGATACCTGTCCTAAAATATCAGATCAGCTGTTTTGAAAAAGAGGAAGTAATGTATCATCTGTTGTCCCAGGTATCAATAGAAATAATATACAGAAATCATTAGGGAGTATTTATCTGTTCAACACAAGATTTTTTGCTTTTGTTTTTTGAGACAAGGGTTTCAAAACCCAGGCTGGACTGAAACTCACTGTATAGCTCAGGCACGCTCAGCTTGTACCACCGCGTCTGTGGCTTACTCACACTCTCTTTGTAGCCCAGGCTGGCCTCCAACTCACGATCCTCCTGGGTCAGCCCATCTGTTGGGATTACAGGCATACAACAGCACACCTGGCTACACAAGATAAATTTCTAGTAGGAGCTGTCCAGCACCCAATGGACTAGGCAGTGTACTTTCTATCTCTGATCTTGACTCCATTGTGACAAGGATAGTGTAGACTTGAGAGACTGTGCCAGAGTATGGAGTTGGATTAGATCAATGATACCCCCTAAAGAGGAAAGGCAGGGAAGACAAAACAAAATCTGAGAAGTTGAGGTAGTTTGAAAAACCACACACAATGCACACTTCAGATCTTACAGTTAATTTGAAATGCCAACATTAATGGACAGCATTTGATTTCTTCAAGCAATATCTAAACTCCCTTCCAAATCACTTTTTAAAAAATTCTTTAAGGGGCTTAGCAGACCTCAGCAAATGTAGTTCCACCACAAGGTATGTCTCTTAATGATCTAGGAATAGCAAGAAGCCACAACTCCCTAATGGTTTCTGTCCCTGAGCCTTCTACCTTCTTGGCCGGTGCTCTGTGGTTCCCTTACCCCTAATTCTGTATTGTTAAATCTTCCCACTAGGATCACAATTGTCTTCTGTCTTGGTTCTCAGTATATCTCTTCCCATTCCACCCTGCCCCACGTTACCCAAGATCCATAGTAGATTTTGGTCACGTGACTTTGTGGTCCTCCCATTGCAGAGGTGCCATTAGCCAGTTTTCTTTCTTTTTAATTTTTTTGAATCATATAAATTTAAATTGCACTTAGAACTGAAATTATTATACCAACATATGAAGTGTTTCACAGAGTTACTTCATATAGGTACCCTTGTGCTACTTCCAAACAGGCCAACTCAGGGAAGTCAGCCTGTTAGGTTGACTATTCCTCCTCACTCCGGACACGTGCCCACTTGGGCTGTGTCCAGTCTCAAGGGATTGCTGGTGTCAGAGGAGGACCATGAGGGCCTTTTTCCCAATGTGCCCACTTGGGCTGTGTCCAGTCTCAAGGGATTGCTGGTGTCAGAGGAGGACCATGAGGGCCTTTTTCCCAATGTGGGTTGCAGTCATTACTCATGATAGTCAGATGCGTCCACCCCGTCAACAGGGAGGGCAGTGCGACCCAGACTGCAAAAGGACTTCAAAAACCCACACAAGAGATGTTTTTCCTTCTTTCCTGCTTCTTGCTGTTTTCTTTCTCTAGCAACCATGTGCCTGCCTCTGCCTTCTCTCGGGCCCACCATCATCTCTGTCCAAAGTACTCTTCCCTCTAAAAGACTGCTTAATTCTCCTGTTCTCTGGCTTCTTTACCTTCCCCTGGGAACAGACCTATCCTTGTGCAGATTCAGTCAGGGAACCCAGCTTATTTCATGTTCTTTTGTAGGTTTCCCTCCCAACTTCTCCAGATGCTTTAGTTTTCCCTGTGATTATTTCTTAATGGTGCTTGTCGTTAGATGCCGTCGAGTTGGTGTCCGACCCAGCGACCCTACATACAGCAAACCAAACACTATTTTTCTTTTCTTTTTTTGTGGTACTGGGGGTTGAACCCACGGCCTCGCGCTTGCGTGCTTTACAAGTGCTGGACCACTGAGCTGCACTCCCAGCCCATTTTTTTCCTTTTTGAGGCAGGATCACGCTAAGTTACGCAGACTGCCTCTGGTCTCAAACTTGTGATCCTTCTGCCTCTACCTCCCGAGTCGCTGTGATGACAGGCGTGTGCCACCGCGCGCGGTTTACGAAACACTACTGTCAGTACTTCTCTGCTATTCACAGGGTTTCCAATGGCTGATTGCTTCTTGGGAGTGGGTTGCCGGGTCCTTCTCCCAAGCCTACAGCACCTGGTCTTCCCAGGCGGTCTCCCATCCAAGGACTAACTAGGCCCAACCCTGGTTAGCTTCAGAGATCTGACGGGATCGGAGGCCACAGTGGTATGGCAGCAGGTTTCTTAATGGATACTACCTTTAACAACCCTATTCTCTACCGTTCAAAAACAACAACAACAACAAAAAAAACCCCACAAAACTAAAAAAGCTACCCAAGAGAAAGCCCGCCGCACTGTCCCGCATCCGAGGTCCCTCTTCCAGGAACCCTCATCCGGGGCTCTGGCTTCCGCTGCCGGAAGTGACGTCAGAAGCGGCGGCCTCCAGGCGCCGTAGACCGGCCCTGGAAAAGCTGGCGCGGCTCGGCCGGCGGGCGTGTTGGGGACAGGACGGCGGTGTGGCCCGCCCCTCCGCGCGGTGAGTGCTCGGGGGGCCTCTCGGCGTCGCCGCGGGTGCGGCCCCGCGTTCCGCTGCCCCGGGGGAGGCGGACGCGCCCGGCCGTGGCTGGCGACTGCTCTGCCTCCGGGAGCGCGCGCAGGCCCGGGCGCCAGGGCCGGTTTTTTCCCCTTCTGTCCGGGGACGGAGGGCCCAGCGATCCGACCCGGGTGGCCAGGCCCTGGGGTGAGCCGGGTCCGTAGGGCCCGCCTCGCCCTGTGGGGACAGTGGCCTCGCCTAGGAGGGAAGCGGGAGGACGGCGGCGCTGGGCGAGGCCTCTCGGAGCGTGGCGAGGGGGTTTGTTCAGTTGGGGAGGGAGGACGGCGCTCTGTTGCGTCCTTGGGTATGAAGGGCGGCAGCGAAACCCCTTTGAACCCCATCTCTTCCTCCTGCTCCTCTCGGGCTGCTCACCCCGTCTGCCCGGGGGTCCCCGCAAGGCCCAGTTTCATCTATGAGTCCGGCCCGTTGAGTAATTCACCGCGGGCGGACGGCGTGTTATGTATGACGTTATTGCTAAAGGGCTTACCCTGGGGGTTGGGGGGGAAGGAAGAGTCATCGTAATTGGCATATTTCTCTGGGCTGCCAAAGATGGTTACAGTCTTCAAATATTTAAAACTTTAGACGGAAGGCTTTATTATTAAATAGTGCTGCGTTGTTTTTTTCTTAAAACACCACAGATTCAGAATTCGTGGAGTTCACATGGTCCTGCATTTGGATTTTAAGTATTTGAAACCGAATACTATCCATGTTTTTTTTTTTCTTTCTGTTGCTTATTTGGGGTGGTTAAGTGTTATTAACTAATTGTTACTGAGTATCTACAGTACGTGAGATGCTTTGCTAAGTCTTGAGAATATGAAACAATGGGATATTTTAACTGATTACAAGAATTTCTCCTAATCTCACTCTGCAGTGATGGTCGTTGACCTCCTAAACAGAGATGGAGGAAATACCGGCCGAGGAAGCAACAGGATCAGCAAGGGTCCACTTTCAGTCTTTGGAGACCCCATCGGAGTGTCTTTCCCCAGATCTTCGGTTTGTGCATGAAACGGCCATGGAACAGGGCCTCGCTGGGGGTAAGGCACAGACAGCACTTACATCTGGAAGGATGGTACTGCCAAGGGGTTACTGGGTTTGGTATGAGAGAGGCCAGAAACTTGAAGAAGAAGATGGCCCCTAGGGGGAGGATTAGAAAGGAGGGGCAGATGTGACTCAGTTCTTGCATGGTCTAGGCCTCTCTGTTAAGCATGGTTCTTCTTTCTTTCTTTTCTTCTTTCTTTCTTTTTCTTCCCTCCTGCCTTCTTTCCTCCCCCCTTCCTTCCCTCCCTTCCTCCCTTCCTTCCTTTTTTCCTTTCTTTCTTTCTTCAGTACTGAAGGGTTGAACCCAGGGCATCGCACGTGCTAGGCAAGAGCTCCACCACTGAGCTGCACTCCTAGTCCCCTTTTCATTTTCTATTTTGAGACAGGGTGTTGCTAAGTTGCATAGGCTGCCTCTGGCCTCAAGCCTGCAATCCTCTTGCCTCAGCCTCCTGAGTCGCTGGGATTACAGGCATGTGCTACAGCGCCCAGCTCAGTATTTGATAAGCCGAGTGGTAGTCAGTCACTCTAATCTAGCTGTCTGTCCTTCTGACCATCTTTATTTTATTCTAGTTACCACATCCAGAATATTTTCTGAGACCTGGTGCTTCTGCCAAGTTCCACAGCCCTCACCTGGCTATAACTGCCTCTTAAATTCTTAAATTCAGGACCTACCCCCTCGCCTGCCCCCCCGCCGTTGGCTTATTTACTTTCTTTCCTTAATGACTGTATTTGCTTTGCCACTTGCCACTCTGTTGCACCTGCAGTGTTTGGACTAATATAATTTTGATCAAGAAAGCAACTGTTTATTTTCTAGATTGAGCCCAATGCTTGATTGTGTACATGACCTCTTGACCACATTTTAATATATTGTGTTGGTAGGTTGGCCAGTCCTTTTCTTTGTTTCTTTTGTAAGAACCGTGTCTTAGATTGCATTGGCCAACTCCAGTGCCTGAAGTAATTGGTGTATCAGCAATGCAGATGGAATACCATGGTGTAGAGGGGCCTGTGGGGTGTGGTGGGAAGGTGGAGAGGATTTCGAGGAAGCACCGACCATTGCCTATTCCTGGGAGCCTTGCACACTGGTTGCAGGGAGAGTGTTCAGAAAAGAAAAGCTAAAGAGTTTGCATACTGTAGCATCTGGGAAAGTGCCAGATGTTTGCTGAATAATCAGGGATTTGGATAAGTCCCTTCAAGTGTTTGTGCTTTGCTTTGCTCATCTGTGGAACAGACCTAGAAGTGAAATACAAGGTTTCCTGATAAAATCCTGTGTTACAGGTCTAAACATGTGTAAGTAGGGCATGCAAGTACTGAGGAGCAGACACACCCAGCACCTGATGTATGCCTGTTGGTTTTACTAGGGTATTGCTGTGAAGGAGGGTCCCATTCACCTGCCTTCAGCTGGAGAGGCCTCTTCTGAAAGGGGGCCCTGGGAGAGGGCTGCTCTCACTCTTGGCTCCTTTCTCCTCCCTCAGCTCCACCTGTTCCACAGGTGCCTGCTCTTCCCCACGAGGGAAGCCCAGGAGACCAGGCAGCTGCGCTCCTGACAGCCAGGTACCAGGTGAGCTGAGGAACCCTCTGCTTTTCCTCAGGGACTGTCAGTACTGATAGAGTGTGGCGTTTCCCTTGTCCCAGCTGGTAAACTTTGCCTGGAACTTTTTTCGGAAGCAAACCCCAGTATGGGAACTGATCCTCTTCAGAGGTCTGGACTTCAGGCAAACCACTTTCCCATCTCCCCAGCTCCACCTTGGTCCATGATTCTAAGAAGGGCATGTATTCTATCTTTAAGGGTTAGGAGATTTTTTTTCCCCTAGGCTCTAATCTGTTCACCCCCTCCCCAACATAAGTATGCATACCAGATACCCTCTCTACCATCATGTTTGTTCTCTGGCTGTGGTGCTACAGAGGCCTCGTTCCCCAGAGCAGCCAGGATGTATTATTTCAGGAGTTTGTGACATTCGAGGATGTGGCTGTGCACCTTACTCGAGAGGAATGGGGATGCCTGGACTCTGTTCAGAGGGACCTCTACAGAGAAGTGATGTTAGAGAATTATGGGAACGTGGTCTCACTGGGTAAGGACCGTCTTTCTCATTACTCAATTTACTTATTTGGATTTTTAAATTTCCTTGTTTCTGAGTAAGCGTGGGGTCTCCGAGAAGGTCAGTAGAGTGTGGTTCAGATTTCAGATCTTAGAGCCTCTGAATTCTCTATCTTTAAGGTCACCTTCTCTGGGGAGGGGTTATTAAATTTCCCTTACGTTGTCAGGAGGAGACAGATTTACTCCTTACCCCAATTCATGTTTCCTGCTTTTGTATGACATCTGTTCCCTGTTAGCAAAGAGAAATGTGCTTGTGCTTTGCGTAGGTTCTCACCTTCCCTTTTTCTTTTTTACAAGAGAGACGGGAGTATCTTCCAAGTCCCAGCCAGACTCTTTCCTCTCTGATATCTCAGTGGCCTTTGAGAGTTTCCCTTTGAAGAAGAAATACCTTTTTAAGAAGATAGGCTAAAATCCTTCTTGTTGAATAGTCCCTCATTTCTGAAGAGCCCCAGTTCATCTCCAAGCAGGCAAATTTGAGAGACTTCATTTAAAGGCATGACTCATTCTTGGTGAGTCACCCAGGTGGTAATCCCACATAACCGCACCCAGGGCAGCAGAAATCTCAGACATTTACCCTCACCACAGTGCAGTAAATTCTTAGACCGTATCTCCTCTTTGTCATTTTGAGTGGTGCAGTAAGCAGCTGGGATTAGGAAATGTATAAGGCTGTTGCAAAGGCTCAATGGGGGTTGGGGTGGACATTGGCAGCCTCTTGGATGTGAGGGTTATTTTTTCCCTTTCTGATTTTGGGCCTTTCTCTGCTTTTGCACTCTTGTTTAGGTATGTATATATTTACTCACCCCCTCGCTCCCCTTTTGCTTTGCCCATTTTGGTGGCGCCTAGGACCTTTTTTTTTTTTTTTAATCTCCTCAATTACTCCCAAGATTCGAGAGATCTTCTTACCTGCGGGGAGGCAATCTGCCCACTGGGAAGGTTTTTAGTGGGTTTTCCATTCCTGCCTCTTTGATCTTTGTAGGCATACTTCTCCGCCTTCCCACCACCCGGATTCCTTGTGTGAATTCCTGCCCAGCCCTGAGTCATACCCAAGCAAGTGCTTTCTCTGGAGAAACACTTGCAGTCCTTACAGCAGGAATCTCCAAGAGATGGCCCAGGTGTCGGCTCTTCATCGGTAGTGCTCGTCCCCGCTCGGCAACTTCTTTTCCACAATTGTAAGATACTAAACCTGGCTGATGGAGTAGCTGCTCCCTGGCATGCCACCGCTATGTAAACTTGCAGCTTCTCAGATGACCTCTGTTAAATTTCTAACAGAAGGAGCCAAGGAGCCCTTCTCTTCAACAAGACACAGTTTTGAATCGAGTTCAGTCTGAAACCAAGCTTGGTTGCTTGTGTTCTGAGAAACTCCAGGCACCACTAAGTTCAAGCCCATGTCTTCCCTTGGGTACTTACCCTGTTACTTTAGAGCATGGAATACACGCTGGGTACCCCTTCAGTTGTGAAGGCGACCGGCCCCTTGTGTTGCCTCACTGTTCAGAGATCCCTGGGCTTTCCTTACATTTAGCATTAACATCTTTTTCTTCTTCCCTCAAGGACCTGCCTTCCTGCCCTTGACACTTAGTGGTACCATACAGATTGATACATTCCCATGACCTCTCCTGATGAAATGTTGCTTAGCACTGTCCTTGACAGAGGGGAAAAAGGAGGGCCAAAAAGTTAATTCTCTTTATTTCAGGGCATCAAATGAATGTATGTTTAATAACATTGTAACCTCTAAAGTAATATCTATATAATTGTAAACAACTGTTAATTTTACCTTTTAATTACAGAATTCCAACCATTACCTTGTCTACTTTTTGGAGTAATGAAACTTTGTAACAGTTTGATGTAGTCTACTAGCACAAATGCTGTGAGAGAAGCTTTATCTCATTTTCTCTGTCATCTCTGCACACACAGGACACATATGTGCATGCTCACACACACACACTAGGCCCACACCACAAGCAATCCTCCTACTCAGCCTGCTTTGTGACCAAGTAAGCAGCATTTCCTGAGCAGTTCTCTTTACAGTCCTTGGAAAATCATTTTCCTATCTGTGGATTCAGCAGGTTCTGACTGAAAGTAAACTTAACTGCTTGAGGTTGTGACATAAGGTCTTTATAACTAGCCTGTGACTTCGCAGTCCCCTCTCCAGTTCACGTCTTCCCATAGCATGGGAACTTTGGTCCTTTGGTTAAGAGTTTCCACCAGACGGTAGTAAATACACAAACAGCTGAGTAAAAGCATGGGTAATGATTTTCATGGCCAGATTAAAAAAGAAGCATGTTCTGTTGACAGTGAATGACCTGCTTGAGGGTCATTCCTGGAGGGAAGTTACTTATGAGTTAGTACCAGAGATTAAGGCCTGGAAAGAAGGCTGGGCCAGTGTGGCGGGCACCCTATTCAGTGGCGGTGTTCAAAACCTACTTATCAAAATTCTAGTTGATGATAAATCATTATATTGCAATGTTGCACATATACCCATTGCTTTTTGGACTCGATGTCATGATGGGCACCAGTGATTTTGAACAGAATGTTTTCTACTGTCATATCTATTTCCTATTTCTATTAATTACTGTATATCTCTCTCTAGATCTGTGTATCTCTCATTTAATCCTTGCCATGATCCTCTGGGGCTGGGATTTAGCTCAGTTGTAGAGCACTGCGCTGCAGTCTCTGACGTCCCGAGTTCAATTCCCAGTACCGCAAAAATGGGAGAAGGACCTGGCAATCCACTCCCAAGGCAATCCCGGAACAGTCAGTCGTTGAAAACCCTATGAGGGTCACTATGAGTCGGATACTGACTGGACGGCACCTAACAACAACAACAGTGATCCTCTGAGCACGGGGTATTGTGCTTATTTTATATCTGAGGAAACTGAGCCTCAGAGAGATGATCTTTGCAGGGTCACTGGTAGGTTTGAGACCGCCATCATTTTCTGGAGCCCATGCTCTTTTAGTGTTTGTGCCTTTAGGAGAATAGATGCAACCGCATACATCATTTTAAAGATTTGTAATAGGTGTTTGTGTTCTTATGGTGAGAAAAATAGAAAATGACCATGATACAGTGGACAGATGGCCAGTTTGTACAGTTTGAGAGCATAAAGGACATGGATTCAAGATGTAGAACTATGTAGAAGCTGGGTGCAGTGGCACATGCTTCTCATCCCAGCAACTAGAGAGGCAGCCTGCATAACCTAGTGAGACCCTGTCTCAGATCAAAAAATAAAAAAGGGACTAGGGGTGCAGCTTAGTGGTAGAGTGCTTGCAAAGTACACACAAGACCCTGGGTTCTGCCCCAAGTACTGCCAAAAACAACAACAAAAACAAAGCACACAAAAAACTCCACAAAAAAACAAAAGCAAAAGCTATTTAGGGATACATCCCAGCCAACAGGTATCTATTTCATATTTATTAAGGACCAAAAAGAAAAGGCTGAGGTTTCCAGGTAGCTAAAATCTTAGCACAACTCTGGTAAAAGCAACAAACCAAATAATATAGTAGAATTTAAATGTTATTTTCAGAGACCAGATTAGAGTAAATCAGAAAACTCTCAAGATTTATTTATTTTTATTGATATGTTTATTTTTTAGTGGTGTTCTGAGAAACTCCAAGGCCTGTACACACTAGGCAGGTGTGCTACCACTGAGCTACATTTCCAGCACACTGTCAAGATTTAAATAAAAGATTAAACGGTTTGAAGTAAAAAGTAGTATTAGATAAGTTTTGTTTTGTTTTGTTTTAGGAAAAATTTAAAGCAAGTGCATATTTGGAAAGCGTAGAGTTTTGAGTTAAACTTTGACTGATGACATTCAGGTTAATGGCAAGAAAACCTGCCATTAATGCTTAATTTAACAGACAGTGTGACAGATCAGAAAGACTGGACTGTGGAATCAAATTTTGATTCCACTTACCAGCTGTGATTTGTTGAACAAATTATATTCGTTTTCATCTATAAAGCAAGAAAAAAATGTAAATTTTTCTGGGTTGTGCCAAGGATTAAATCTGTATGTATACAAACCCTTGACTCATGCTAGTTATAAATATTCTAGAGAGCACAACAAGTGCTATGAAATTCCAGATTTTCTAATACAAAAAGGAGTGTGTTCAGATTCTTTCTTTGTAGTGGAATTTTTTCAAATTAGATATTGATCAGACTGTTGCCTGGGAGTTTGGATTTCACTTGTAAGAGACTTGCATTTCTTTAACACTAAATGATCTAGGTCCTTTTTAGTTAGTATTTCTGTGACTCTAAATTCTTAGGATTCTAGCTTCCCATTTTGTTTTGTTTTTTGGCAGTGCTGGGAATCAGCCCAGGGCCTCATATATTGCCAGGCAAGTGCTCTCCCTCTGAGCTTGTTTTATTCTAATGCTTTTTCTTGGGATGATTTTTTTTTTTTTTTTTTGAGTCAGGGTCTTCCTTTGTAGTCCAGGCTGGCCTCAGATCCTCCTGCCTCAGCTTCCCTGGTGCTGGGATTTCAGACATGTACCACCATGCCCAGCTTCTTTGTTGATTATTATTTCTACCTTTTACTCTGTTGTCAATATGTTAGTTTTCTGTTCTTCTCTTTCTGAATTTCTTTGGGAGGAAGGGATGGTTTGCATTTCACAGTCATTATTTTTTGCTAGTAGACTATTTAAAAGCCAGGTTCTGAAACAAGACTGACTTGGAATCCTAGCTTCACCAATTACTATGAGCTTGAGGAAGGTACTTTCAGCTCTCTGATTCTTGGTATTCCTATTTGTCCAATGAGAACAGTAGTAGTTCCTACCTCATAAAGTAATGAGGAGGGGCTGGGGTGGGGCCTAGCAATAGAGCGCTTCCCTGGCATGCATGAGGCCCTAGGTTCAATCCCCCAGTACAAAAAGGAAAACAAAGTTTGGAGCAGTATTACATGAGTGAAAACTTGGAACGCTCTGGGTGTGGCACTTTGCACCTGCAAAGTGCTTAGCTGACCTTAATACTTTGATGGCACAGCTGGCTTTCAGTCTATATCTCAAATTCTTCCCTCATTTTTAAACTGCAGGCTTGTATTTCTAACTGCTTACTAGGTATTTTCTCTTAATAAGACTTTCTTTCATTGTCTTGAACACAAGATTGAGGTCAAACCCCTCCTCCTATAGGAAGATAACCTTTTTTGTTGTGCATTTGTGCCACAAGTATAACTATAGAGTAAATAACCTAAATTTGTTTCAGTTTTTAAATACTGAGAAACGCCTTAGTAAAGAGCTCAAAGTTAAAAATTATGTATTATGTGATTAGGCTTCTGAATTCTGAGCATAGTATTTGCTTCTTCATGTCATGTTATTTAAAAAAGATTCTTTACCCTTCAATGCTGGGGATCCACCCTAAGACTGTGTGCACAGTAGGCAGGTGCTTTGCCATTGGTGTATATTTCCAGCCCAGCAAAACTTTCATTTGACATGCAAGACCCTAGTGAAGCAAGTGTGCAAAAGGAGAGTTGACTGTTAACCCCAGCTGGGTTTCAGAAACTAAGTAAATGCCTTTCATGTATCTGTTCTGATCTCCTTCCTCATGGGCTCTCTCATGGGATCCCAAAGGGGCAGCTATTGGTTGGTTGTATTTTCCAACTCAAATATCCTTTTTATAAAATTGGGTAGCTGTTAATATGTTGACATTTGGGCATTAAGTTGGCATTCTGTAAGTAGAGGTCAAGTAGATTGATCAAACAAAGTTTAAGATACAATATATATAACCCTGCCATCAGAGAGGAAAACTTGGGCTAAGGAAGTAGCTCAGTGGTCCAGTGCCTCCCAGGCATGTTCAGGGGCCTGGGTCTGATCCCTAGCACCACCAAACAAACAAACAAACAAAAAGACCAAAACTAGTTGTGGTGGCACATACATGTAATGCCAGCACCTTGGGAGGTGGCGGCAGGAAGATTGCAAGTTCAAGGCCAGAGGCAGCCTGCATAGCTAGACCTTATCTCAAGACTAAAAAATAAATAAAAGAGGGGTTGAGGGTGCAGCTCATTGGTAGAGCTCTTGGAAAGTATATACAAGGCCCTGGGTTCAGGCCCCTAGCACCACAAAAATTAAAAGAAAAAAACAAAAACACTGCAGTATAAATCAGGTGGGAATGATAAGACCTAAAACCAATTTCTAAAAATTTCTAAACACTGTTGTATGGTGACATGTCAGTATAAGAGGAACAAATAATAAATTTCATAGACATCCAGTAAATGGAGAAAATGACTTTTTGGAGATGAGGGGCTTGAACAAGACCTTATGTGTGCTCCTAGACACTTTCTGGGCTCGACACAGGTCAAGACTTCTCTTTGACACTAACTGTATCAAAGTTGTGTCCCTTTAGAAGCCGGCTGGGTGTTGCCTTAGTATTGAGAGAGATTGAGGTCCTAGCAGTAGTTTTGGCAGTAGAAGTATTGTTTTTTCATGCAGATGCTCTTTTTTGAGACAGTGGCTCGCTGTGTATCCCTGGCTGGCCTGGAACTTACTTTGTAGACCTGGCTGGCCTCAAACTCACATCAATCCTCCTGCCTCAGCCTCCGAGTGCTGAGATTACAGGCAAGTGCCACTGCTTCTGGCTCACGCAGATGCATTTTTATTGTCCTCCTCTTACTGTGTCACGTTGTAGTTAGTTCTTTACACTGTCTGTGCGGGTTGGGAAGTCGTTGTGGGTGGGGGGAGACCTTTAGCTTAGGCGCTCCATCCCCTGCACACTTACCATATCAGAGGCACTCCATAAATGCTTGGTAAAAAAACAAGAATGAAAGCTGATTCTAGGCCGGGCGTGGTGGCGCACGCCTGTAATCCCAGCGGCTCAGGAGGCGGAGGCGGGAGGATCGCAAGTTCGAGACCAGAGGCAGTCTGCATAACTTAGCGAGACCATGTCTCAAAAAATGAAAAAAAAAAAAAAAGGGCTGAGGTGCAGCTCAGTGGTCCAGCACTTGCAGAGCATGTAGGCACGAGGCCCTGGGTTCAACCCCCAGTACCGGGAAAAAAAAAAAAAAAAAAAAAAAACCCGGGGGTGCATCCCAGCACAGTCCCTCCCCCAGTAGCTGATTCTGATGGTTAAGGATGTGTCACTTTCTTTCCTCTTGTGACCTGAAACAAATTGTTTCCTTTTTAAAAATCGAGGTAATATTTGTACATCTCTGTGGGGTACTTTTTTTTGTTTAAGTAGTTGGAGATCGAACCCAGGGTCTCACACATATTTTGCCAGTGCTCTACCGCTGAGCTGCACCCCCAGCCCATTTTTTATCTTTTATTTTAAGAGAGTCCAGCTAAGTTCTACAGGCCACCTCTGGCCTCAAACTTGTGATCCTTCTGTCTCAGCACCCCGAGCTGCTGGAGTTCCAGGTGTGCACCACTGCACTTGGCGTCGTTAATCATTTTTAGGCATTGGGAATTTTTTTCCTAGTCATTTTGAAATACATCCTGGATCATGTGAACCTGTAGTTACCCCGCTGTGCTAAAGGAGGACCAGAAGTAATTTCTCTGAACGCTTTCGGTGCTCCTTTTTGAACAACTTGTAGTTGTTTTTTCAATTGGTCCTTGGACGCTTTATCCTGCCTTCCCGGATGACGCTGCTGCGGTTTAGCTCACCATGCAGCAGGTGTGTGGGTTTCGTTGTTCTGCAGTCCGACAAAACTGTATTTTGGTGACCCCCGTTGATTGTTGTGGGCTAGGTCTAATACAGAGGTGATCTCTGGGCCACAGATGAGGGTGCTAGTGATAACTCCTGTGAGGACAGGTGCATGCTAATCTACCAGGTCCCTTGTCTGAATAACGCTTAGGTGAACACAGCTGCCCCCAAGTCATCCACTGGCTCCTTCACACTTCTTACCAGAGCACCAGTCTGAGTGCTTCACGGAGGATCTCTGCCCTCCTCGCTGTTCAGGCCTCCCTAATAAATGTCTTCTCAGAATTTACCTTCTCTCTTGATTAATCATTAGTTAAAAGAAAAAGTGGCTGGTGAAGCATCTGGGAATAAATTGCCACATCCCATTTCCTTCTCTGTGAGCAGGATTTCCAATTTCCAAGCCTGATGGGATCTCCCAGCTGGAGCAAGATCTACATGTCTTTGATCTGGAAACTAAGACTAGAGGTGTCCTCAGAGATGACTGCTCAGGTGAGTAAGGCAGAGCCAACCAGATGACATGAGCAGGACAGCAGAGTCCAGGTGTGGCTGCTGTTGTGGAGTGGAGAGCGCCTGCCTTTCCCCAAAGTGGAGGTTGACGCTTTCTGTTGATTTAGCCTCTAGTTTTCAGGTTGTACTAGGTTCCTACTCAAGTTGCTTACCTGAAATTCTTTCTTTTTTTCTTTTTTTTTTTTAATTGGGGAGTACTGGGGAGTTGAACCCCGGGTCTCACATGTGATTTTTGCAAGTGTTCAACCACTGAGCCATATCTCCAGCCCATTTTTTTACTTTGTATTTGGAGACAGGGTCTCACTAACTTTCACAAGCTGCCTCTGGCCTTGAACCTGCGATCCTCCTGCATCTGCCTCCTGAGTTGCTGTAATTAAAGGCATGTGTCCTGCGCCTGGTACACTTACCTAAAGTTCTTCTGAAGAATTTCCCTTTTATCTCCTTTGAAGCATCTTAGCTGGTTGTCTTCTTACTTCTGTTCTCCCGCTCCTTAATCTGTTTGGATGCTGCCTCATTGCTCATACTCATGCCCTTTGTCTACTATTGAGAGTTTCTGCCTGCTTTTCAGAGTAAATAAACTTCTCTTCCTCATAGATTCTATATTATCTAGTTTATTCCTGAGTTTTCTCTTTAAGCACAGGGTACAGATTACATTTGCATTTTCTATTTATGTATTGTGTCAGATGGAGAGACCAGAGAAGAAAACAAGCTGTCAATCCCTAAGAACTTTCCAGAAGAAGTACACTCATACAAAGCGAGAGTAGGAAGACTCAAGCAAGACTTCTCCCCTGTTCCTGACACTAGAGACGTGCATAAGTCTGAGGACAGACTAGAAAGGCTTCAGGAAATCCTGAGGAAATTTCTCTTCCTGGAGAGAGAGTTCAGGCAAATAACAATCAGCAAGAAAACCCTTCCCGGAGAGAGGAACAGTGAATATCATGAGCCCGAGAAAAGCTTCAGTGTGGACTCTGCCTTTGATACAGATCAGAGAGTTCTCAGGATCCAGACTGTCGACGACAGTAAGTACGACATGAACTTCAGCCAGAACTCAGCTGCCAGTGAACACAAGCACAGAAACCCAGCAGAGGATTTTCAGAGTAGTGAATATAAAGAAAGCTTCATGGACCTCTCCCACCTTAGTAAATGGGAGAGCATCCCTGCCACAGAGAAGTCGTATAAATGTGAGGCCTGCGGGAAGACCTTTCATCAGAGCTCAGCCCTTACGAGACACCAGAGAATCCATACCAGGGAGAAACCTTACAAGTGTAGAGAATGTGAAAAGTCTTTCAGTCAGAGCTCGAGTCTTAGCCGACACAAAAGAATACACACTAGAGAAAAGCCCTACAAATGTGAAGCAGCCGATCAGTCCTGTGACACGCCTGATAAATCCTGTAGTCAGAGCTCTGAGGTGACTCAGCATAAGAAGCTCCATACCAAAACTAAGTCTTACAAATGCGGCAGTTGTGAAAGAGTCTTCAGCCGTAGCGTACACCTGACCCAGCATCAGAAAACTCACAGAGACATGCCCTGTAAGTGTCCTGTGTGTGGCAGCGACTTCTGTCACACATCATACCTGGTTGAACATCAGCGGGTCCACCACCAAGAGAAACTCTACGAGTATGATGAATGTGGGTTGGCCTACGTTAAACATCAGGGAATTCGTTTCAAAGAAAAGCCCTACACGTGTAGTGAATGTGGGAAAGACTTCCGGTTGAATTCACATCTTATTCAGCATCAAAGGATTCACACGGGAGAGAAGCCACATGAGTGCAATGAGTGTGGAAAGGCGTTCAGTCAGACTTCATGCCTTATTCAGCACCACAAAATGCACAGGAAGGAGCTCTCATATGAATGTAATGATTACGAGGAACATTTCAGTCACAGCTCGGATCTTACTCTGCAGCAGGAAGTTCTCACCAGAGAGAAAGTCTTTGATAGTGATTTGTGGGAAAAGAACTTCAGTCAGAGAGCACACCTTGTTCAACATGAAAGAATTCATACCAAAGAGAAACCTTATGAATGCGATGATCATGGCAAGACATTTAGTCAAGTTCAGGCCTCATTCAACCTCTGAGCATTCGCAACAGGGAGAAATCATGTCCGTAATGAATGTGGTGATGCTTTCAGGCATAGCTTAAATCTCACTCAGCATCAGAAAATTCACACCAGAGAGAAATGCTCTGAACGTGACGAATGTGGAAGGTTTTTAGTGTTAAACTCTTAACAGGCTCCTGCAGATCCATAGCAGTGAGAAAAATCTGTGAATATATTGAATGTGGTAAATGTTTCATATTATTTTCATACCTTAGTCACTACTGGGGAGTTCATACTGGAATGAATTCCTCTGCTGAAATGAATGTGAAAAAGCCATTGGTCAAAGAAACTACTTTGGCTTAGTATCAAATTCATGCCATCCAGAAAGCCTGTGAATTATAAATGAGAGAGAGAGAGAGAATGAGTGTGTGTGTGTGGAAATTTAAGTCATAACCCAATCCTCATTCGACATCAAAGAATCTGTACCCAAGAGAAGCCATTTGAGTGTAGTCAATGTAAGTCAGTAGGATTTCATCAGGTCTTTGTTAGTGTCAGTAGTCTATATACCAGATGAGAATCTGATATAATGCAAATGGAGAAATCTGCCACTGTTTTTCAGGCTTTACCCAACATCAAAGTATTGGAGAGAAAATTATTATTCATATATAAATGGTTAATATTTAGTCCCAATCTTTCTCATTGCAGAAGAATCTACTCAAAAAGGTCACTTGGTGAATGCATTCCTGTTTTCTCCTGGCTTTCTTTAATATAAGTGTTCACAGAAGGTACAAATGTTTTATGTGTAGAACTCATTCAGGCTGTTTTTACTTTTATGTGGCCTATACATATTTTTGCTTTTTCTAAAATTGGTTACTATTCATACTTTCCCTAAGACACTGTTACTGCCCCAGTGTTGAGACACATCAGCTTGTGGGAAGTAGCTCATTTAGCTTTTTGCACTGTTCTAGGACCAAGTTCTTTCCAGTATAGACTCTCAGGCCTGCCCATTTCTGAGGATCCTGTCCCTTTACAGCCCAAACTCTTGTTGAATTCCCATTGATTTCTGCATTCTCTTAAGTACCTTCAAATGATGGTTTTCTAAATTTAAGCCCACCAGCAGGTATGCTGATTCCAGCTTGATGTTGCTGGTCTGGTATCTTCTTTCCTAAAGTGATGCATCTTCTTTCAAAAGAAGTGGATTTCTACATCCAAGTGTCCCTTAGTATGGAAGATCCACAGTCTCTGAGTTTGTGGCAAGCAGCCAAACAGTTTCAAGGGATGTCCAAGTTTTTAGCTCTCTTGTCTGCATCCCCAGCACTCTAAAAGTGGTGATAAAGACAGGAGGGAGCCGACAGGACTCCTGGTGGCCTCACCACCTTCATTCAGTGCCTATTCTGCATGTCTAAGTTTAGAATTCTTTATATGCCTCTATGAAAGGCCAGCAAAATGCTCAGGTCTGCCTATGATAGTGCAAACAGAAGAGAGTAAAAAATCAGAGCACTTCATAAGAGAATGCAGCCTTCCAACACAGATGCTGCTGTTTATGGAATGTCTCTAGAGACAATATTTCAAGAGTGGCAGGTGTGTTCCTAGTAAAAATTTAACCATTAGGAATGCTTCTTTATCTGTTTAGATCACTCCCCCCACTCCATTCTTCAGTCTAGGACAGTATTTGAAGTGTGGGGCCTGTCTGTATAATTGTTTATTTATTGGCATACTTCTGTTTTGTTTGGAAGACTTCTGTTTTATTTGGAAGCAGGGTTGTACTGTGTTGCCCATGCTGGCCTTGAACTCTTGGGCTCAAGCAATCTTCGTGCCTCAGTCTCTCAAGTAGCTGGGACTACAGGCATGTGCCACCATGCCCAGATTATATTTTTTATATTTTAATAAGAGTTTACAGGCCGTATAAAAGAACATGGCGTTTTTGATTGCTAAAAGTGACTATGGATGCTGACTCCAGAGTTCAGAGTCACTGTCCTTTGCCTAAAAAGAGTTCATGATTCTTTGACCAGTGGTCCCCAACCTTTTAGGCACCAGGGACTGGTTTCATGGAAGATAATTTTTCTACTGACGGGGGTGCTGGTGGTTTCGGGATGGTTCATATGCATTACATTTACTGTGTAAATACAGATGAAGCTTCACTGGCTCACCTGCTGCTCACACTGGTCCACAGCCTGGGGCCTGGGGACCCCTGCTTTAGATGTCATCAAAGCATTTTATTGTCTTTTCATCTTAATCTTCATAACATTTTGTGACCAAGACAAGTGTTATTTAAAATCCTAGTAGTCATTCGAGCAATTGAGGCTTTCGTAGTTCAGATATTATATTCCTTAGGGATCTTCAACAAATATATAAAAATATATTGCACACTCTGTAAGCCTCTTGTGGCTAACCTCTAGGATAGTTCTGCCACTGTATTTTACTTCTTTGCCATCAGCAATCATAGGATTTCATCAGGGCAAGGTAAGACTCTAAATGAAATTGATATATAATGAATTGATCTAACTGTAAAAGCAAATGAAAAATGCATGCTTTTTTTTCCTATAAAAATGTATACTCTTGCAGAGACCATTAGTCAACTCTGGTGACTATGAAACAAGAATAATCCGTAAATAGCAGAATATGTAAAAATCACATGTGCGCATTTGGTTTAGGAATGTGCTTTTGTACTTCTACTTGAATAAAGGTGTGCTTGATATTCTGAGAACCTGTTTCAAGGGAGATGTGGAGGCCTCAGCAAGAAGTATTTGGGAATGTTGGAATCACCTTCCTGGCTGCCATTCTGTTCCTCTCTTCACAAGAAAAAGGGATTACTCTCTTGTATAGACACAAAGCTTGTTGTTATGGGTCTCTGTAACCCAGCTGAGTGTTTAGAATATAAGGGGTTATTCAGTTGAGATGTTGTCAGTACATGAAATAAGAGTAAACAGTTTGAGGTTTCAGTAGAACTCAGAAGAATGCATTTTCTTGGTAAGTAAAACACATTTTTAAAGAAAGAGAAGCCAAAATAATTCTCGAAGACAAAGAACTTGACTCTTTAAGCAGTTTATTTGGTCCAGTACAAGTCTGTGGGCTTTTTTTTTTTTTTTTTTTTTTTTTTTTTTTTTTTTTTTTTTTTTTGCATCTTGAAGAGAAGGTATCTGCAGAGGGACAGCTAATTTTATCTATTTTCTCTCTCCACTTAACCTCTATGCACACACATGTGTACATATTCGACTTCTCCACACAGTTCAGGGTTTTATTGAGGAACATAAGTGTGAAGTTAAAGAACTTGTTGGGATCGCACAGCAAGTTAATAGCACAGAGTCAGATCTGTTTGACTCTGTCACTTTTCATCATGGTGATATTGGTATTAGATACTTCTTGGAGCCCAGAATACTCCTTAGTGGCTGTTCATTTCCTGTTACATCCCCACTGATTCCATATGGTCAGTTCCAGAACTCTCTGGGATGCTAGAAGAGACTGTTATGAGATTTTTAGAGGAGCAAGTCAAATCCCCTCCTTTCAACAGGCTTAGGCAATTTTGACATGACAGGTTACCAGGTCAGCGTCCCCAGGCCCCGGCCTGCTGCTGGGACGTCCCTCCTCCCATCACCAGTTTCAAGTTTCCATTTTTCAGAGCCCCAGATTTGTTCTTTAACTTTTTCTGCTCCCTAAAACTTGCTGACAGACTTGAATCCTCAGCTCAGTGGTGCAAAGTGGGTAACAGGAAGAATCAAGTTTGACTCCTCGGTATGTAAAAGGGGGTAGACCAGGAAGGTGGGGAGCAGTAGAAGAGCAAGGAGAGTATTTCAAGGAAGAGGGCAGCATGTTAGAAGCCTTCAGCTGAGAGTGTGGCATTTTCAAGGTGGTGAATAGGGAGCTCTCCAGAGAAAAGCCTTACCCTGGGCAGTAGTGTGTGGGCAAGTGAGCAGCCCCTGACCCTCAACTGGGGATTGGATTTAGGCCTCACATTCGCTAGGCAAGTGCCATACCACTGAGCTACACCCCCAGCCCAAGTGAGGAGGTTTCAAGGAGGCTTCTGGGGAGTCAGCAAAGTACAATGGGATGCCCACATCCAAAAGTGCAAGTTCATCATCCATTAAATCAGCAGTCCAATTGCTAGGCGCTCTGATGTCAGTGCTAGCCAGCGGAAGCAGTTAACGTCATCAAAGGAATTAAATGGTCTGTGGAGTAAACAGGACTGCAGGGGAGAGTAGCAGTCAAAACAATGTTTTGGAATTAGACACAGCTATACTCTGAAGCTTTGTGTCATTGTTGATTTGTGTGTGACTGGAAATGTTATTTCACCAACTACTCTAGTTTTGTTGTCTGCACAATAATAGCATCAGGGAGGTTAAATGAGATAGTGTGAAAGGTACCAGCCATATAGGACTAAAAAATACAAAAAGCCAGGCACAGTGGCACACGCTTGTAATCCCAGCTATTTGGGAAGTGGACGCAGGAGGAACACTAATTCAAATCTGGAGGTAGCTTACACAGCTCAGCGAGACCTGTCTCAGAAAAAGGGGGTGCCTGGGGGTGCAGCTCAATGGCAAAGGATTTGCAAAGTGTGCAGGAGGCCCTGAGTTCAGCCTCCCAGTACCGCCAAAACAACCCCCAATAAATTGATAGAGCATATGGAATCTAAGAAAGAGGAAATTAATGAACAAACATTTAGCACTGTAAGACTAACATTCTGTAAGGAGAGACACCTGGATTTGGAGAAGTCCCACGACTAGTGAAATGATTGTGGTAGGAGGTGGAAGCAGCACACTAACATCTGTTCTTTCTAACAGTGGTACCATAGGGCACCTCATCTGTGCGAAGAAACCAGTGTTTAACCCAAGACTGATTTCAAACTGCCACGTACAATTCAAAAGAATATAAGTACTGGGATTTTAAAATGTTGCTGATACCATTCACTTTGCTTTTAGGAAATGGTTAGCCTTCTATCCTTGTATTTCATTCATACCTGTAAGTTTACAACTTGGGCATAAGTACAAGCCTGAGTCTGTCTTTTCCTCATTTGCCCATTGGACAAGTTTCCAGACACTTCCTCCCTTGTCTGCATGGGGTAGTTAGGTGCCTGGGCTCTGCTTTGATCAGGCCAGGGTTCAAACCTGCTTGTGGATGCTTCCTGTGTATAGCTGCTGACATGCAGGACAGTAAAAAAAAAAAAAAAAAAAAAAAAAAAAAAAAAAAAAAAATTAAAAATTAACAAGAACAAAAAAACACTTCATAGGCTTCTTTTGAGGATTAACGGCCTGGCAGCCCAAGTGGTTTGTAACTGGTAGCTGCTGTTTCTAAGAATAACAGGACATCCCTTATGAACAGTTCATCTCTTGGCCTTGCTCCCCAATCAATTGTCCATCCAACCTTGTGTGTGTGTGGTACTTGGAGGTTGAACCCAGGGCCTCACACATGCTTGGCATGTGCTCTACCACTGAGCTGCACCCCCAGCCCATTTCCTATTTTTTATTTTCGGACAGGGTTTCACCGAGTTACTCAGGCTACCTTTGGCCTCGAATTCAGCATCTCCTGCCTCTGCCTCCTTAGTCACTGGGATTACAGGCGTGCAGTACCATGCCTGTGGAGATTTTTTAGTGTTCGCTGTTTTCAGACATCTGGAAGTTTAATGGGATAAAAAACAAGTGTAAGAAAACATGTTTCCTAGCCTGTGATCCTAGTGACTTGGGAGGCTGAGGTAGGAGGATCTTGAGTTTGAGGCCAGAAGTCTGCACAACTTAGTGAGACCCTATCTCAAAGTAAAAAGGGGGCTGGAGGTGTAGCTCAGTGGTGGAGTGCCCTGAATTCAATCCCCCAGTACTACAAGAAAGAAGGAAAAGAAGAGAAGAAATGAAAAGGAAAGGGGAAGGGAAGGGAGAAAAAGAAAAAAAAGGAAAGAAAAAGGATGTTTCTTGCCTTCTAAAACATTAGGGGAGACCATGATAAACCAAAACTACCAGTTAAGTGACAAATGCCTCACTTGAGTTTTACAAAACATATGCCTCAAAAGGGAGGATTAAATTATGGATATGCTTTCCAGACAATGAGGAAAGTTACAGGATTAATTCTGTTTTAGCCTAACAATCAAATTTGGGATCTGAAAGAATTCCACATAACCAGGGGCCATGATAACTAAAAATATTTAGTTTCTCTTCTCTTATTCAGACTCTAGGTTCCCACTTAATGTACATAAAGGCATCAGATGTTTTTCAAAAGGTATTTATTTATATTCTCAATATAACCCTTATTGTAGATTACAAAGAAAGCATGTGATATAAAATTCACTACTAGAGTCACCATAATAATTCACTATTAGAGTCACTTTTAAAAATATTGACAAAACCTTATGAATAGCAAAGAAGCACTGACAGTAGTGTTTTGCTATTAGTGTACATTCGCAATAGTGTACATTCGCGATATGTACATAGGGTCACTACTAGTCGGACACCGACTTGAGGGCACCTAACAGCAACAACAATAAAATTACAGAGAAGTTTTTAACCAGAGCTCAAATGGAATTGGAGGATTTCAGTGGCTGTGGATAAAGATAATCCCACGACAATCAGAGAGGATGACTCTACATATCTATCATTGACTTAGTCATGTGCTTTACATTGTATCATAATATCTCCACAAACGCTAATCAGGCTCAACGAATTTCCTGAATTCCTAATCACCCATGACCAGCAGTAGATTAAGTCTACCTTCCTCCAGGATTTTTTCATAAAGTGAGTTAACAGCCTTTGGGGACACAGCCTTCTTGAAGAGCCCAGCAGGTCCTGAGGGAATTCACGCTCCACTTACGGTCCCATCTCTTGCCACAACCTTCAGAACAATGGGTTTTTCTGGTTGAAGAACTCGCTTGGTGCTTAATACCAGGGGGATCTGCAACAGTTGAGCAACTGTTTTAGAAGCAATCCATCGATCAAGCACCAACAACCACAGAGGAAATGTAGAGAAGATACCTTAAGGACAATAATGCTTTACAAATGCATATGAACTACTTTTAGCATTCTGTAACTTCCAGTCCTTATACTTATCCTCTAAGCCATATGAAGACTGCATTATGGAAGCACTCATTCAAATGTTCATTTAGTAAAATGTTTATTAAGCATCTATCATGTACCAGGCCCGAGACAAAATCACGTGAGTATGTTATGCTGTTTGTTGTTCTTTATTGATGGAAATGTTGATTAAAAGAGGAAGCTTTTAAGACCTGGATTGGATGTTATAGCATGGAGTTTAGATGTTATAGCATCCAATTTTTGAAAGGCCATGCAGAGTTAATTTTGTATTTGTTGAAACTTGCCAGGTAACCTTGAAGGGGTCCTATACATTTCACCACTATGAGCTGCCCTTGACAGTGGACAGCCAGTATTTTGAGAAACATTGTTACAGAAGGGCTTCTGTAAGTTCTGATAGAAAAAGGCATCACTCAAAAAACATGATGAGGTGATCATTGCAACTCATGATTGTGCACCATCTTCAGATGATATGAAACCAAATTTAAAGCTTTCCTCAACTTTGAAAAGGCTACACATCACCACGTCATACTGAACTGCACTGACCACACATGATCATTATGGTTGTATTTTACACAGACAAAAGACTTGCAGCTCCAGAATAGAAGGACTCTTAAAATTCATGCTGGCTCCAAATAGACTATCTTGGCTAGAGAATAAATTATTAAAAGATGAATGAGCATTTTTTTAAAATATATAGACCCCTCCATTGAAAAAAAAAAAACCTCACAAAGTACAAAATACAGAACGCAATTCTATGAAAGTCCAAAAAAGTATGTTATACCTCCTAAATATATATAAATATCATTTCATATTAAGCAACTTTTTTTGTAAAATGTTGGAGATGGAAGTGTCAATAATCTTTGATAACTGCATACTCTATATAGGAACTGAATTATCACTCTGCACCCCATAAATATATATGATGAATATACTAAGAAAAAAGAGGGAGAAGGACCTGGCAGCCCACTCCCAAAAAGACAATCAGCCATTGAAAACCATATGAACAGCAGAGAAGCACTGACATAGTGCTGGGCATGGCACACTGGCGTGGAGTGTTTCATCTGTTGTACATTGGGTTGCTATGAGGCAGATCTGACTCAATGGCACCAAACAACAATGATAAAAAGAAAAAAGGAAAAAAAGACCTCCCAATAAAGATTATTTATGCATAGAGTTTTCTGGCTCACCTGTGTTTCTTTACAGGGATGGAAGGAGAAGTTCTGCAGGACTCTAATGACAGCAAGCTTGATATTCATGAGAGCAAACCTCATGCCAATGCAGTTTCGGGGTCCGTTTCCAAAGGGCAAGTATAAGTAAGGATTAATATTATCCTTGTTCTTCTTACTGAACCTGGTGCCAAAATAGTAGTTGAAATCAAGGTAATGAAACATTAAAACCACAAAATCTACATATCTGGGCTGTCCCTTAGATATCTATAACCAGTATGCAGGATGCTTTTGTGAGACAATCGCTGAAATACTACTGTACATACTTGCTTCTGAGAATTGTCAGCTAAAAGTTCTTTCCGCTCTCCTTACAATATAGGTGTTTCCAGTGTTGTTGATGTCAGAGGAGGTGGATGCTAGCTGGGAGAAAATGGATCTGGAGTCAGGTCAAACGCATAGCAATCTGCTGTACAATAGAATGAAACACTCCCCAACACTGTCTGACAGTGCTACTCTGCTATTCTTAGGGTTTTCGATGGCAGATTGAATTTTGGGAGTGGGTTGCTGGGTCCTTCTCCCAAGCCTACAGCACCTGGTATTCCCAGGTAGTCTCCCATTCAAGTACTAACCAGGCCCAACCCTGCTTAGCTTGAGATCTGACGGATACCAGGGTGGTACAGCTGTTTTGCTTATGAATACAATAAATGGGAAAACATCAACTATGTCCAGACTGCAAACAGTGTTTGAAGCCTGAAATGCCCCTGAGTTCCGTGAAGAGCCTGCTCAAGACACATCCAAGGAGGAAGTCCCAGCTGCCTAGAGAGCAGATGGCTGAACCATGGAAGAGTCACTGGCTACTGAGAGTATAAGGGAGCTGGCCAAAGACAGCAGCCAGAGGGACAGGGGCAGGAGGACCTGTGCTCTCCACTGTCCTCAGGGAGGCTGCTTGAACCATCAGGGAGGAGGACTTCCGGCCTCAGCAATGACACTAGTGGATGGAGGAACCAAGGTGTAATCAAGTGGAAGACAGAAATGTTTTCTGAAGCAGGTGGTAAATTCAGACAGCTGAAGGGAACAGCCCAGTAAACCTGAAGGGAATAAAAAGGCTAAACACAGGGCTGGGTGCAGTGGTGGGCACCTGTAATCCCAGCGACTTAGGAGGCAGGGGCAGGAGGATCGCAAGTTTGAGGCCAGAGGCAGCCTGTATAATTTAGGGATACCCTGTCTCAAAATTTTAGAAAAAATTAACAATGGGTTAGGAGTGCAGTCCAGTTGTAAAGCGCTTGCAAAGTGTGTGGGAGGGCCTGGGTTCAATCCCCAAGCACCTTCAAAATAAATAAACAAAAGGCCTAAACAACTAAATTAAGATAGTAGTTAAGTAAATTATGGCACATGTATGCAGTCACCTTTATGGTTTGAATAGGAAATTGGCCTTGCAGGCTCATGATTTGAATGCTTGGTACCTGGTGGTACTCATGCGGGAGGTTGTGGAATCATTGGGAGATGGGACCTCACTGGAGGAAGCAGGCCACTGGGGCATGACATTGAAGGTAATGCCCATCTGCATCCCCCTTCTCCCTCTGCCTCCTGTCCGCCTTGAAGGAGGTCCTCACCACACATTCCCACAGCTGTGATGTTCCACCCAACAGCATGGGGTCCAGCAACCATGGACTAAGTCCTTAGGAACTGTGAGCTAAGATACATTGTTCCTCCCTTATGCTGTTTGTGTCTGGTGTTTTGGTCACAGGACAGAAAGTAGTGTGTGTGTGTGTGTGTGTGTGTGTGTGTGTGTGTGTGTGTGTTGCTGGAAACAGCCATTAAAAACTCTATGAATAGCAGAGAAGCACTGACATAGTGCCGGGCCCTGGAGTGTCAGGAAGGGTTTCATCTGTCATACACAGGGTGGCGATGAGTCGGACCCGACTCAACAGCACCTAACAACAACAATATATTACTTATTACATAGATATTAGATGTAGTTTACTGTAAGCAAGTAAGTATAAGTTTTAACCCAAGTGAAAGGTGATATCATACTAGCATTTTAATATCTGTTGTTGTTGTTAGGTGCCCTCGAGTCGTGTCCAACTCACAGCGACCCTCATAGGGTTTTCAATGGCAGATTGTTTCGTGATTGTCGTGGGAGTGGGTTGCCATGTCCTTGTCCCATTTTTGCAGTGCTGGGAATCAAACTGGGGACCTCAGAGAGTGCAGAGTGGCACTCTACCAACTGAGCTATATCCCAGCATTTTAATATCTATATATGAGAAAAGACAGCCTCAAAAAAACCCCCGGAAACAAACATGGAAAAAACAATCATCTGTTTCTTTGACGTGAGAGGGACGCAGCATTCAGAATTCGCTCCTCCAGGCCAAATGGCCAACAACCCTTTTTACTATCGGGAAGTTTTAATAGGTTTCATTATAATGCATGGAAGAAACGGCCCAAGTTGTAGCAAACAAGTGATTGATGCCTTCCACAGTGACAGCGCTCCTGTCCACATCATGCCCAGTGCTTGGCAGCTTTTGACCAAAAATGGCATGACCTTTGTGCCCCATGCTCCCTGTTCACCCATCCCCACCCTGTCTTTTCTTTGTTTCCCTGAGTGAAAAAACCCTCAAAGGGAAATATGTTGCCAGTATGGAAGAGGAGAAACAAAGAAAAGAAAAGAAAAGAAAAAAAAAAAAAAAACACAGCAGAAGCTCTCAAAGGCATCACATTGCCTAGTTCAAAACCTGTTTACACAGTGGAAAAAAATGTCTCGACAGGTTGATGGCATCAAATGGCAAGTACTTTGGAAGTGACTAAAGTTGCACCACGTAAAAATAAATAAACAATTTTTTTTCAAATTAATAGGATGTCTCCCTCCTATGCGTGGAATTACATCCACACGGACAAACACCAACTCATTACCACCTTTAGCTTAAGCTGTTGAGACTCTGGAAGGGCATGTTATTTTTCCTCTTCTCAGATTTGTTCAGAATCAAGAACAATTAGAGAACAATTATCATCTTGCAACAAGAAAAGTTCTAAAACCCAAAAGAAGTAGTTGCAAAGAACCACAGAGCTCCTGTTTGTGCGAGACATTGTAACGCTCAGGGACCAGGCTGGTTCTGGGTGAGTCCTGCTCCCAGGCTCTCCCTACCTCTCAGGGCGGAACTCTTCAGGCTCTGGCCAGTACTTTGGGTCTCGGTGAATAGCAAAGGTTGGCACGGTCACTACCATTCCTTTGGGAATATGCACCCCATTGATGTCAATATCCTTCTTACACACTCTCTCAAGTCTGTTTGCCAATGAGTACAATCTGAGAGTCTCATTCACCACCATGTCCAGATACTCCATCTCTACCAGGGCATCATACGTGGCAGGGGCCTGGGGATAAAGAAACAGGTTTGGGAAAGTGAGATTTGGAATTAGCTTTCAACTGAATGTATATAATCCTACTGAATTTTCAGGAACGCCACAGCTGAGCTCCTATTGGTAAAGAACCTCAGCATTTGCAAAGCATTTGAATAACTGGTGAAAGAATCAATGCTTAGGCTCTTGGTAGAGAGTTTTCATTCCAGGCCTGTGGCGTCCTTGTCAGGGCTTTCCCTCTTCCCTCTGTCTCCAGGTCCAACCCCTTACCTTGTTGGGAAAAGTTCTATCGATCTCCTCTTGCAGTTTCTTCTGGACGTCAGGGCGAGTGGCCAATATATACATAATGAAGGAAAGCGTACTGCTTGTTGTCTCGTAGCCAGCAAAAATGAAGATAATGGATTGGGCCACGATCTCCAAATCAGACAGAGCTGAAAGGAAAGGAAACATTGCAGGAAAGGCAGAGCGTTGCAGAATGGTGCAGATTACGGGAGGCGGAATCCAGACGAAGCTCCCAAATGCCTGGGAAGAAACTTTCAGAGTTGCAGTGCATTTGGTTTTCACTCTGATGTCCACTTGACATAGCTAGAAAAGGGTTGGGTTTCATTCCCAGCACTGAAGAAGAAAGATGAGGAGGAGGAGGGAAAGAATGAAAGGAGGAAGGAAGAAGGAAAGAAAAAGAAGAAAGAAAGAAAATTCAATAGAATGGAAACTCCAGTCCTTCAGTGGCCCTAGCCACAAGACAAATGCTGAATAGCCACATGTGTCTCAGTGATGATCTTATTTAACCCACAGAAGAACATGCCTTCATCACAAAATGTTGTATTAGGCCAGAGAGACAAAGATCAATGGATAGATGGACAGAGCAGATGTTGACACAGATGTATTCACAGTAATGCACTGAAGTGATCGCATCTCCAACTGGAACTTGTAGTTAAATATTAAGGACTGTTCTGAGGTGTTTGTCCAGTACCCCAATGAAATTATTGTATTTAAGACAAAGAAATTGGCTATAAATCACAATTCCTTACTTAAGGAAAAGAAAGAGATATAGAGTGTATATGGATATATATTGTGGATATATGGAGATTATATATGTAATTTCTCACTTCGGGGTATGTACACTTGATGAAATGAGAAAAAATGAAAAAATGAAAAAAAAGCAGTAGCCACAATAACAGTAGCCCTAGTATTTTGTTTTCTGTCATTACTTAAAAAGGAACCAAAGCTCCTCGGAGCAATGGCTAGTGCCAGGGATGTATGGAGAAATAACAGAAAAACCTAGAGCATCTTCCAGCAGCAAGCAAGAGTAGGCTCAGAAAGTGATAGACGAAAAGGGCACAGAGCTGGGCATCATGGCCATGCCAGTGATCCCAGCACTTGGGTGGCGGAGGCAGGAGGATTGTTGAGTTCCAGGCCAGCTTAGGCCACATGGTGAGACCCTATCTCAAAAAACAAATCAAAAAACAAAAATAAAACACCAGGATATTTACAAGCGTTACAGAGATTCGAAGCTACTTCTTACACAGGTATAACAAATGTGTGCTAATGAACACATTTTCACCAAGGATTCTCAGTGAACATCACCCCAGTTTTGAACAGTGCCTCCTGAGTAGATGTGCACCTGCAAATAACCAGGCAGTGGTTCAGACTGAGTGCGGCTGGGTGAGGCTGAGGATCAGTATTTGTTCTGATGTAGGTGATCCACAGACCACTGAGGACAGCCAGGCACTAAACATGTGAGCCTTTCAAGCTTTTAATATACTTAGACCTGTGTGCTTCTAGAATGTTCCTCAGGCTCCCGTATCCATCAGTGTGTTTCCACAATGTGGCCAAGATGCTCCTCTGCCTGGAAAATCTCCAGCTCATTTCCAGCACAAGCCCCTCCTTCAGAGCTTCCCCATCCATGGATCATGAGCACCCTCGGTTACCTTTATGGGACCCGGTGTCTTTGGACTTCTGGGAGTCCATCATTAGCTGAAGAAAATCCATTCGATGCTGGAAGCGGAAGGAGAAATTTCAAAGAGTTAATCGTGAGGTGAAATATGAATTAGGAGTATAGAACTTAACCTCCCTGCTAAGAATATGACCCTCTTAAGTTCACAGATGTGCCTGGTGTTGCTTAAGTCACCAATGAACAAAGCGTTCTCTATCAACCTCTAACAAAAAATGCAGAGTTGTTGTTAGGTGCCATCGAGTAGATCTCCAACTTTTAGAGACTATACATACAACCAGCAAAACACTATTGTCAGTGTTTCTCCGCTATTCATGGGGTTTCAATGGCGATTGGTTTGGGGAGTATGTTGCTGGGTCCTTCTCCCAAGCCTATAGCACCTGGTGTTCCCAGGCAATTCCCATCCAAGGACTGACCAGGGAAGTGCAGAAATCTCATGTGCACAGCTCAATACATTATCACAACGTGCACACCCTCATGAAACAAATGGTCACCATATTTTACCTTCTGGCTAGAATCCAGGCGATTTTCCTTTATCTTTTTCACGAATTGTTGGAAGAAAACTACAGAATCCTTTGGGAAAATGGAGACATTTAACATCTCGTATATAGGAATTAGAACCGGAAAGAGAGCTGGAGAAAAAAGAAAAAATAAACTTTAATGAAAATGCAAATGTTACCTAGAGCAATGATGTCTATCAACTGAGAATGGAATACGATTTGTACATAGAAAAGGGAAGAATACATGTTTCTCTTGAAAATATGATGCTAGGGGCTGGGGTGTAGCTGAGTGGCAAAGTGCTTGCCTACCTTGCACAAGGGAAAAAAAAAGAAAAGAAGAGATGAGAAGCAAAGGCAAGAAGGAAGGAAGGGAGGGAGGGAAAGAGGGAGGAAAAGGAAGCAAAGAAAGAGGGATAGAGGGAGGGAAGAAGGGAGGTAGCGAAGTAAGGAAGGAAGGGAAGAAGGAAGGAAGGAAAAAGGGGAAGAAAGAGAAAAGAAAAAGGAAGGAAGGAAGGAAGGAAAGAAGGAAGGAAGGAAGGAAACCCAGTGCTAAATGAAAGAAGCCAGGCACAGAAGACCATTATTCTATGATTCCATTCCACCAAGTATCCAGAAATAGGCAACTCTATAGAAACTGAAGGTGAGTTAGTTATTGGTTACGGCGAGGAGGGTTGAGGTTGATAATGCAAATGTGTGAGGTTTCTCAGTGGACAAAAATGTTTTACAATTCACAACAGTAATGGATGCCCATCCTTGAATGCACTAACAACACTGCGTTGTACATATTCAGCAGGTGAATTATATGGCATGTGAATTACATCTCGACAAAGGTGATTTTTTGCAGGGAGCGTGGGTGGGGGGAAGAGAAAGAGAGGAAAAGAGGCCTACATACCCACAGAGAAAAGCAATGGATCGAAGAAATTCAATCTGAAGATCTTCTTGGCTTTTTCTGAAAAGGGATTTTCTGGGTTGTTGAGGGAATCGACGTTCACTCCAAATGATGTGCCAGTGATCACATCCAGGCTGTAGGCCCCAAAGATGCTGAGTAGAGACAGATGGAAAATTAATATCTCCACCGGTTCCTAATCCTTTTGCAACACAGGCAGAGTGAAGTGGGAAGTAATTCCCATACCCAGGCAATGGGAGCAGGGTCACGCGGTGTCAGACTCCCTGATGGACCATGTGACAGGTCTAGGTTCCCATCACGCTCGCTCAGGAGGCCTTTATCAGGTGCCACTGGTGCAGCTGCCCTTGTGCTGGGTGTGATGGGGACACTAAGGTGGCTTAGGCTCACCTCTGAGCTCAAGGAGCCGAGTCACAGAGAGCCAGAATCAGACCAACGACAGCAGAGTGGAGGCTGGTGCCTGAGCACCGCACTTCAGCAGGACAAGGAGGAATAATTGCACTTTAGTGGACTTTATGATAAAGGAGAGGAGGGAGGCAGGTTCTAGGACTTTCCTTACCACAGATTCTGTACCCAGAGGTGATTCCTCTTCAGCACATTGCAGAAGAGTAATACCCTATTCTGTTGTTGTTAGGTGCCATTGAGTCAGGTCCGACTCATGGCAACCTATGCACAACAGAATGAAACACTCTCTGAGACTCTGCCATGCACAAAATTGTTGTATGTTTGAGCCCACTGTTTCAACCACTATGTTTCTTCACATTCTGAGTCATGCCACATCAGTAAAAGGAGGTCCCAGGAGCTTTACTTCATTCCTGTCATTAAGGTCGACTCTATTTTGAGGAGGCAACTCTTCCCCAGTCATCTCTTGAATGTCTTCCAGCCTGGGGGGCTCATTTTGTGTCACTATAGGGTTTTCTGTAGCTGAATGTTTTGGGAGTGGGTTTCTAGGTCCTTCTCTCTAGTCTGTGTTAGTCTGGAAGCTCAGCTGAAACCTGTCCCCCGCGGGTGGTCCTACTGGTATCTGAAACACCAGTGGCATACCTTTCTGTATCACAATACCACAAAAGCCCCATAGCATAACCAGCTGGTAGACATATGGGAGATCCTATTCTGAGCAGGCAGAAATATCCCCTGCTCTCCCTACCTGCTCTGCAGTCTCTGAGGTCCTGAGTTCGATTCCCAGCACCACAAAAATGGGAGAAGGATGTGGCAACCCACTCCCAAGGCAACCCCAAAACATTCTGCCATTGAAAACTCTATGAGGGTCGCTATGAGTCGGACATGACTCAATGGCACCTAACAGCAACACAACTCCCTACCATCTGCTCAAACTCCCAATAGATCTCTATTCCCAAACTCCAAGGATCTGAGGTTTCCCAGAGAGCAGAGCCACTTCTGGGCAATGTAAAAACCAAGAATGTTCCTGATTATAATATAATAGTAAGAAATGAAGTAAGGGATTCATAATGGAAAAATCAAAGGCCATATTGCTCTGTACCCCATCATCATTTACTAAGAAAGGGAGATTAAAAAATGTAATAGTAAATGTCTCCAGAAGTGACTTGGGGGATACCAGAGCTTAGTCACCATTTGTCTCCAGATGGCCTGAGGCAATCTCCATTTATGCCTGCAGCTCCTACACAATTTAAAATATTGTAATCCAGGCCCTTTGGAGTCTGAGGCAAGATGATCAGAAATTCAGAGCCAACTAAGGGTACATAGTGAAATCCTGTGTCAATGGTTGTAGGCTAGGCAGGAGGCATGCCTTTAATCCCAGTAACTCAGTAGGGGGAGGCAGGAAGATCGCAAGTTTGAGGCCAGCGGTAGCCTGTCAGGGACCCTGTCTGAAAATAAAAAGTTACAAAATGGGTGGGGAGGCAGGTCAGAGGTAGAGGGCTTGCAAAGTATGCATGAGGCCCTGGGTTCAACCCCAGATCCCACCAAGAAAAGAGTCCTAGTTACACAATAATTTGTATGGTTGCTCCACCCATAGCCTTTACAGAGCCTTGTGTCTTTTCAGTTTGGAGGAAGAAGTGGTAGGAAATATATATGGTATTTTGCTGAAACTCTAAGAAATCTAAGAAAATCTAAGTTGCTCCTCATCCCCATGCTGTGTCTTTCCTGTCCTGCCCGCTGCCTCAGTAAGCACCAAGTACATTCTTCTTCTGCTTCTACTCCACCCATTCTTCCTCCCTCTACTCACTATTTGGTATGATATTTTTTCTTTGTAAACTATATACTTTGTCATCTAGAACACAGAAGGTGACAACTAAGCAGTTAAACTGCTTGTGACTCCTACACAAGACAAGACCCATTCTCCCCGGCTGCCCTGTCTTCTCCTGAGGACACCCCCTCCTGGGTGGCCTGTTGGAGTTGTAACACCACACACCTGCTTTCATCTGATCCCTGGAGACCTTAAGGGCGGGCAGTTCACCTCCCCAGCAGACAGCTCAAGGGTCTCAGAACCTCAGCAGCTACCCTGCTACTTACGTTCTCATGGTGACGGGCTCGCCTTTCTCTGCTTCTCGCCTCAGGTTCTTCACTAAGGTATCTCCGTACTGCTCAATGATGGGGAACATCTAAGCACAGAACACAATGCCATCTGCAGTTAAAGGGGGAGACCAGAGTCCCAGGACAAAGGACTTTCCCAGTCATGGCATGATAAGTACCATTTTGGCCGGGCACCATGAGGGTGCACCATTTTAATCCCATGAGTTCAAGGTCAGTGGCAGCCTGTGTAAATTGTCGAGACACTGTCACAAAATACAAAGTGAAAAATGGTCTGGGCATACAGCTCAGTGGTTGACCGCTTGCAAAAACCATGCCTGAGGCCCTGGAATTAACTCCCCGATTCCACCTCCCCAGAAAAGTAACATTTTAGAATGAATTTCTAATGGATTTTATGCGATATGAAGACAAAAGATCACTCTAACGAACCTCTAATCCAGAGGACTACCCACTGGAAACAGACTGTCATCTTAGTTTCAGCCTGTCCCCAGACTCATCATTTTTAAAGCTTCCAATAAAAAGCCCTGCTATCTCCTTACATCTTTTAGTTTCCCACTGGTGAAGGTTGGTGACAACAGAGTTCGTATTCTCTTCCACTCTTCATCCTCGGATATGGTGATGGCTTTTCGCATGAATCCCACAGGACCAAAAGGCTAGGTTATAAACACAAAGATGGTTTTACTCTATATAAGGCTGGACCTCTCCACTGTCATAAAAATTTTGTTAGACAATTATTGATTGTATAATGAATATTTACTGTCCAGGAGGTAGCACGTTGCAAGCTAGATGCTCAATAAATATTTATCAAAATTGTCTTGGCTCCAATGAGGAGGGAGGAGGGACCTGAATGCCTGGTGTGATTGCAAGTCTGGGTATTATGGTCTGCTTTTAAATGAAATACATCTCCTGGTGGGACACTGTTCTTCCAGGGGGAGAGACAGGAATGAGACTTTGGACATCCTCCAAAGTTGTGCAGAGTAGAAACGAACTGACAACAGACAGCAGGTGGCCTGGGCAAACTTTCGCCTCCCCCAGTTCTAAATTCACTTGTATCCATCACATGAGCCAGTGGGAAAGGGATGACTTGATGTGACCATTTCTTCAATGTAGCTAACAGTTAAAGAATTCGGTATGTATCTGCTATTCTGAAGGAATAATGCAGTTCACTCCATGGAAATACTTTCCCTTCACTCTTTATTCAGGGACGCACAAGAAAAGGAAGAAAATTCTTTTCTCCCATTGGAAACTTTCTTCCATCTTCCATAACTGTATCTATACTAAAATGGAATCATCCCACACTCCTTTATGATAAAAACTCAGCAAGACAAAAACCACATAGGAGAGCTGGGTGCATAACCATCACACTCAACACCAAAAACAATCCACAAAAAGAAAAATGGGTAAGAGGCTGTGAGGGAGTAATTCTCAAGGACGAGCAAGAGGGAGTCTCATGGTGAAGGAATTTTATGTCTTGACTAGTCTGATGGTAACACAAATCCAGGTATGTTATAAATATGTATAGAACTACACCTACCCACCCACCCACCCCCACACCCACACACACCCACACACACATGCACGCACACATAGGAGGACACATAAAACTCAGAAATGGACACAAACTGTATTTATAACAGTGTTAATTGCTTATTACTAGATTAACAGCAATATGTTATGTTTATACTTGATCAAGATATTACTCCCCCACATGTCTGTCAGCCTGTGGTTTTGTGGGAACTTGCATATTGCTGTGATTCTGAAAGCTATGCCACTGGTATCTCAGGTACCAGCGGAGCCCCTCATGATGGACAGGTTCCAGCTGAGCTTCTGGACTAAGACAGACAAGGGAGAAGGACCCGGCAGCCCACTCCCGAAACAATTAGCCATTGAAAACCCTATGTATACCAGAGAAGCACTGTCTAAGATAGTGCCAAAAAATGAGTCCCCCAGGCTAGAAGGCGTTCAGAAACAACAAGGGCAGAGTTGCCTCCTCAAAATAGAGTCAACCTTAATGACAGGAATGGAGTAATGCTCCTGGGACCTCCATTTGCTGCTGTGGCACGATTCAACATGAGAAGAAACAATGGCTGCAACAATGGGTTTAAATATAAAAGAAGATCATGTGTTTAGCACATTGTTGGATAGTGTTTCGTTCTATTGTAAATAGGGTCATTATGAGTCAGGCCCACATCAACAGCACCTAACCACTAAGATATTACTATTGGGGAAAATAATATAAACAATACATTATTCCTCTGTGCACGTTGTTTTTGGCATCTTACTGTGAGTCTCTGATCATTTCAAAATAAACAAAAAATGAAGGTTTGCATTTCGAAAACGTGGCTGCCTACCCGCCGGTTGGTGAAAGTAGAGTAGCACTCTTTCACTAGCACTTGCTTGATCATGTCAGGGTCCATGATAGCCAACAAAGGCCGTCGACCTTCATACAACCTGTGTGGGAAAAACAGAGCTGATTACACCTCACAAGCCAGATTCGGAGGCTGCAGCCAGGCCTAGGAATCCAGACCTCCATCCTGATGTCACATCATTCACAATCCAAGAGGCACAACACACAGCAACAGTGCCTCCTACGTCAGAATAGGGATTGTGACCCCTGAAGCCACTGGAGTCTGCAGACAATGAAGGGTAGCACAGCTTATGCAAGGCACAGAGGCTTCAGGACAAAATAGCTCCTCAAGGGCTTCCTAATTAGAACAAGCATTGGACACTTTGTGAAGTCAGGATGGTGCTTATATGGGAATTGCCTATATGATTCTGCACACTTTTTGGTATAGTGAAAATATTTCAACATCTAGGTAGAATGGTAGAGCTCTTACCTTGAATGCACAAGGCCCTAGATGTGATCTTCTGCATTACAAAATAAATAAGTAAAAATCAAATATTTCAATATCAGAAAAAGACATTAGTTCAGTGAAAAATTAAAGAATAACTTGCAAATGCTCACAAGTGATAGTGTGCGAGGGGTGTTTGGGTTTTCCAAGATGTTCACCCAGACTAAGTTCTTTGTTTATTTTTGCAGTGCTTGGGAGTTGATCCCAGGGCTTTGCACATCCTTTGCAAGTGCTCTACCACTGGGGTGCACACAGAGCTCTGTTTTCAGTTCTTTATTTTGAGACTGAGTCTCTCCACATTGAGCAGGCTGCCTCTGGCCTCAGAGTCACTGTCTTCCCGCCTCTGCCTCCTGAGTTGTGGGGATGACAGGCAGGAGCTACCATCCTCAGCCTGAACTGTGTTCTTGCCATTGGACTACAGGGTCTTTATGAGCCATGTCATTTCCCTGGAACATCGTGACCAGCCCTGTGGTTTCTGAGGATGGACAAGAGAAGAGGGAGAGGTAGGAAGAGGTAGCACCTGCTCCTGCTAGCTTTTAGCACAGAAGCAAAATGATTACACCTCTTCCAATGATCTCCCCAAACATCCAGCACGTCTATAGGGGAACAGCTGCTGCCTTTGGCTCAGGCCATCCCACAAAACCATTAAGGATGTCAGCACTCTGGGGAACACAGTGGGCTAAAAATACCCTATGTCTTGTCTGCAATATCAGTAGAATGAGTGAGACAACCAAATGCCCATTTAGAAAGCCTGCACTTGAAACCAATAATACAAAAAAACATAAAGAAAACCTGTGACATTTGCAGAAGAAGATTTAAAAAGCTGGGTGTAAGTCATTTCCCCATCTGTTTACCTCCATGTCCCAGCTCCTCTTTCAAAAGCACATACTGAATTCGACATTGATAGAAAGGAGTTTTGGCTTTTAACTAAAATTGAATGACTGTGGGAAGGAGATACTGTTGTGTTTTGTGAGCACAGATTAAAAGGGTGTGAAATAGGGCATTTTACACAATGGCAAGGAACACAGAGAATGAAAAATAGAATAAGAAGAACAGCCAACCCTGGAGAGAAAGTGACGTTAGAATTCCCTGGGCCACTGAATCCTGGAGAAAGTTCAGAAGTGGGAAACATGCTCAACCTAATTCAGATTGTAGACCCAGACACGAAGTGACCTATGGGACCCTTGGTAGGACAAACTTCCAGAGCTTTACAATAAACAGCTGTGTCCCAAGAGCTCTGGGCTGACAAAGGTCCTCCCACAGCAAAGTGCCTCATCCTGCCAAGTCAATCCAATGGAAGTTTCCAGAATACTCACCCCCACATTTTTCCATACTTTTTATAACACTCCATGTCAAATTTCCATATCCCCTGGGAAGAAAAACAAATGAAGATCCATTATTGTTGTACATGTGCCTGCCCAACTTTATCAGGGCAACGTAAGCCATGCAATCAGGCTTACCATCACTCACTGGCAGTTAGAGGCGCGTTCTTATTCAGAGATGTCTGAGGAGAAAGGACAGGTCATAGAGGAGGTATTTAATGTTGTTGTTGCTGTTGTTTTGAGACAGGATATCACTAGGTAGCTCAGGCTGGTCTTGAACTCACCACCCTACTTCTTCGCCTCTCAAGTGCTAGGATGACAACGGGTGCCCCATGGTCTTCATAGAGGAGACCTTTGAAATGGGGATTTGATTCTTCACTTTGCTAGGGGCAGTGTACATATTGAAGGGTATCCTTGTCTATAGATATAAAGGCTGCAGCCATAGCCCTGTGGCATCCGATCCCGTCAGATCACAGAAGCTAAGCAGGGTCGGCCTGGTTAGTACTTGGATTGGAGACCACCTGGGAACACCAGGTGCTGTAGGCTTGGGAGATGGACCTGGCAACCCAATCCCAAAAATCAATCTGCTATTGAAAACCCTATGAACAGCAGAGAAGCACTAGTAATAGTGTTTGGTCTGTTGTATGCGGGGTCGCTATGAGTGGGATACCAACTCAATGGCACCGAACAACAACAATGAATATAAAGCAACTGTTATCTATCTGAGTGATTTCCTTGTGTATGCATTGGGTGTGAAATCCTAGGACATCTGGGTCATTCCCTCCATGCTCATGGGAGACCCAAAGCTGAGAGGGTGAGGAAGTTTCCCAGGCATCCATGATCATCTCCTCGCTCAGCGTCTTTTTCACTTAGCTCATGACTTCTCTCTAGAATTCTAGTGGAGTTACAAAAAGACTTCACTAAACCAGGTGCAGCAGCACACACCTGTGATCCCAAGCACTCTGGAGGCAGAGGCGGTAGAATGGTGAGTTCCAGTCCAGCCTGTGCCTCACGAGACCCTTCATCAACCTCATGAGATCTCGTCTCAAGGTTCACGGGGGAGCCTGGCATGGTAACTCTGCCTGTGGTCCCAGCACTCCAGAAGCTGAGGCAGGAAGATACCAACTTCTAGGCCAGAGGTGGCTTGTGTAAGTTACCAAGACCCTGTCTCAAGAAAGAAAATATAAAAGGAGCTGGGGAACCTGCTTAGTTGTACAGCACTTGCAAAAATATCCACAGGGCCCTGGGTTAAGCCCACAGTCCTGCAAAATGAATGAATGAATGAGTGAATGAATGATAAATAAATAAATAAATAAATAAATGTTGACCTCTTCAGCATGCACTCTCGGGGATGTTGTTGAATGAGAAGGTAAGGGAGGCAAGACAAAATGGACCTCTAAAACTTGACAACAAACCTCCCTGGGGCTAAGTTGTGGTTGCGAATTTTAATTGTGCCAAAGTAGGTCCCAGGAAAGGGGGTCTAGGGAGAGATTTCATTGGAAAGATACAGGAAAAATCATTGCTCTTTCACATGGAAAATAATATGGCGTTCTCAGGCAGTCGCTAGACAACAGAGGCTCAAATAAGAGAATCAGAATCTGAGAGGTAAGTCTAGAAGGTTCAAGAAAGGGAAATCTGAGCAAGAGCAGCCAGCACACAGGCTTCACTGCTGGATTTCTGGATGTGAGCATGGAAATGTCTGTCTAGGGGCCAGACACTGGACCAAACATCAGACCAGTTTAGTCGCAAACAGCCTACACTCAGAGTCCATGTGGCACTTATAATGTCCCATTTACTTAATTTGGGAAGGTGGTACTGGGGGTGAAGAACCCAGGGCCTTGCGCATGCTTTGGAAGTGTCCCACCACTGAGCTGCACCCCCATTTTTTATCTTGAGTCAGGGTCTCTCTGAGTTGCACTGACTGCCGCCATCCTCAAAATCATGATTCTCCTGCCTCAGCTTCCGGAGTGGCTGGGATGGCAGATGTGTGCCACTGTACCTGGCCATTTACTTAAATTTTTAAAATAATGTTGTCAAATCCTTCTTTCTCTAGTGATTTTGTATATGTGATTCTGCCTTGGTTAAAAAAAGAAACTCACCATAAGGTTAAATATCTGAGCTTAATATAGAGCCACCACACTCTCCCTTATATTCCCGCTCCTGCTCAGAGTCATGCATAGGTGCTGCCTTTAAAGGGAAGGAAATAAAGCAAAATGATCTTGTTCTATCTCTCAAGTCTCCAAAAGATATTGTGGGTAGCAAAAGCTGGGATAGAGCCATGGAGAGGACCACAGGGGATTTAACAATTCTTGAGAGAGTTCAAGTATGTGCAAATTCCCCCAAGGTAAATATATGATGAGCCTCCTAATAAATTGATGTTCCAGAGCTGTTTGGCAGGGTGCAGGAAAACGTGGCCCATGAGTTCTGATATGAATAGGAAAGTTTGATTCTAGTGCACACAGGTTGTTGAGGTGCCTTCTTCCAAATTCTCAATCTGCCCTGGGAAAAAACAAATTCCTCTTTGGATGCTCACGAAGTCTGTACATCCCGCTCTGCACATAAATGCGCTGATGTGTGAGAGAGCTGGGCTTTTCACCTGAAGCAATCCTGAGGCTTCAAAGAGTAGAAAACAGAGGCCCCATGGAAGACTTGGATATGCTGGGGTGGGGCACATACACAGTTTCTGAGCACCAGAAGCCTCAGTCCTTCCTCACAAAGAGCACTTCTACTGTTGGAACTACTCCAGTGTTTTCAATCATAAGAAGCAAAAGAGGTAGCTCAAATAACACTCACCTGACGGTAGGACAAAACATTTCCCAAAATAGGCAGAGGTTTTGGCCCAGGAATTCCCAGCTTCTTAAAAACTCCATGTGTTTTGGTCTCATATCTATAAAATAAAAAAGAGGCCCAGTGACAAGGATTGTAACTTTCCATTATGGAGACTTGTCAGTAACTTATTCCAGAATGGGAACAGTCAAGTCAAAGGGGTAACATGTAAGCAATAAGTAGTAACTGCAAAAACTCAAACAGCAATAATCATACTCACCATCTGTTTTCTCACCTCCACTGAGAGACATTCTAAAAATCAAAATGATTACAGAAAAGCAGCTAAAGTTTTTATTCTCCCCATTCTAGATTAAATACTTGATACAAGGTGCCAAACTTGAGTTTGAGTGTTCCTGAGAGATTCAGGTTGAAACTTTTGTAGGGCATTTCATTTGCTTATGTCCATTTAGGAAATGGATTCTTCCATAAAGTAAGGATTGTTGTTCAAGGTGAAAGGGATGAAACCTTTTTCCTCTGCTTCAATCATAATATTTTTGCATAATTTCATATACTCAATGCCACCGGAGATATGTTATCCTGGAAAACCTATGATAACATTGTTCTTAGGATTTGCTCGGAGGATTTTGCTTTTCCTTTCCTCTAAGATGTGTTCTTGTTTTATAGTCTAGCCTGACTCAAATCTTCCTTCCTAGCACAAAGTAGAAGCAGTCACAGTGCTCTTCTTCTTTTTTTTTTTAATCTTACAGTTCTTGGGGGTTGAATTCAGGGCCTTACATATTGTTTGCAAGTGCTGTCCCGATAGGCTGCACTGCCAGCCATTTTTTATTTTTTATTTTGAGTCAGAGTCTTGGTAAGTTATGCAGTCTGCCTCTGACTGTGAACTGGACATACTCCTGCCTCTGCCCCCCAAGTCACTGGGATGACACCCAGTATTCCTACTTCTGTAAAATGAGAACAGTGTTTGAGGCTTCCACTGGCTTCAAATGAATCTGAACACCCATCAGGGACACCAGCACCTCTGTTCTCAGGCTGATTTGACCTACAATGAAGGCCTGTGTCTCATTTGTCCCCTGAATGACACTATGTAGAGAAATGAATAATAAAAGAACCATTTTTCGGCCACGCATCCCCTCCTGGAATCTGGGCCTCCAACTGGTGATGCTTACCAGGTGAGCCCAGTGCCACGTATGCACATGTTTATCAAGATGGCCAGTTGCAAAGCAGCTAGTTTACTGCCTCTCTACAGCTTTCGCCATACAAGAACCATTAAATCTAATGCTCCCTGGGGTAACTCAGATGCATCACATGTAGATGCCTAATTCTTTGGGTTCTACACACTGCAAACCCTCCTACTCCTGTGTGACTGACAGACACCACGCCAAGGAAAGAAGAGAGACAGATGGAAGAGGCTTCTGGAAACCAGTTTAAATTTGTCACAGCTAGTCCATTGAGTTGGTCCCATGGTGGCAAATTAGAAAGTATGGCTGAAAAGTATATGTACATATGGTTTAGTGTACCCCAGGAATCAGGAGAAGGATGTGGCAATCTACTCCCGAATCTATCCTGAAACATCAGCCGTTGAAAAACCTATGAGGGTCACTATGAGTTGGACCCAACTCAATGGCACCTCACAACAACAACAACACCCAAGACTGCTTTCCACTACAACAAATCAGGTAGCTTCCAAAGGGCAGGCAGCTTCCTCTTGATAATGGCAGATGCATTATGCATCATAAAATTAGAAGCCATAGTAATGTTCCAGGTAGTTAAATTAATACCTTGTTTCTTCTTCTACAGAAATGAGCCTTTAAGGCAGTATGGGATCTAAATATCTCCAACATGTAGTACATCTTGTAAAATGTCACCAAATATAACCAACAATTTTCATGAAAGGACATGTGTTGGAGGATCCACCCCAAGGTTTATTCCAGCTGCCTTCTGCTCTAAAAACTTATCAATTAGGGTTAAATGACTCTGAATATTTCAGGGTGGAGAAGCTGAGTTTTAAGAAGGATAGCAGATCCAGGAGGTCACAGAAAATAAGGAGGAATGGAGTTTGTCCCTTTCATGAAGTCTGGGGTGCGAATCTTGTTAGAGAATAGGAAAACGGGGATCAGGAAACATTCACACCCACAGGGGACAAACTGTCTACCCATCTCCTCAGTCAGATAGAAGAGAGAAGACAGAGACAATGAGACAAAGGCCCAAGCATTACGCGGCTCCAAGAATTCACAAAGAGTTGGAAGGCAGTTCGGTGGCCATGCACTTGGTGGACACATGTTTATAATCTTTATTTGCTAAATTCTGGTTCATTCCAGAGGACCACACTGAAAGTCGATCAGATCACCCCGAGAACAAATCTTTTCGTTAATCCTATCCACAGAACAGGGAGGTGGAGGTGCCCAACAGATCTGCATTAAACCGTGAGAAAATCCTAAGTGTTAATACCAACTTCACCCCCACTGTTTCTCTTGACCTTTCAAACTGATGAGGAAAAAAGCCTTGCATAGCATCCAACCCTAGGGTTTCAGAAGAGAGGAGCCTGGTCAGTTACTCACAGATAGAGGAGCACCAGGATGGTAGCCAGGAGCATCCAGGTTTCCACAGAAAAGTTCGGGATCAGGTCCATCATCTCTTCCCCTCAGCAGTTCTCTCCTGAGTTTTCTTTCCTGCTGAACGTCCTGCTCCTTGCAGGGCTATGCCTGCTGAACAGCCCTTCTGTGCCAGGCGGTGAATCAGTGGTGCCAACCTGCAATGTTTATGTGCTGGGACAGGAGGTGGGGCCAGGCCTACAGCCAGTGAAGAGTCCCCTGTGCCTCACGTGGATTTAGAGCACTCAGGTGCCCTCTCCACCTCAGCAGTGGGCAAAGACTTGTGTGTGCCCCTCTTTTCTTATAGCACAGCGTTTGTTCAAACTCAACAAACAGCTTAGTCATTGCTTTTGTTGAGACCAAAGGTTATTTTTTCTTATCATTAACTCAAGTGAAGCAATTGGCATTAAGTTTCCTTACAATTTGATGTTGTCTCCATCACTGCCCTCTTCTAAAATACATAAACTACAACCAATCAAGAAAAACTTGAAGATCTTACCCATGCATTTTCGTCTGTCTAGAATGTCCCTGTGTCCCTGAGAAGACATCTAATAATCCTTCAGATTCCAGATCAGTAACAAAATTAAAACCTGGTACTCATTCCTCACTAATCACATTCAACAAATAGAATTACTTCCTCCTTAGGACCACTTCAATCCCCTGCACATACTTCTATTATTGTCTTCTCTACTGTCTACAAGGGCCGGGGGGTAGCTCAGTTGTTATATTGCTGCTCTGTGCACTCAGAGGCCCTGGGTTCGATCCTTAGCACTGCAAAAATGACACAAGGACCTGGTAGCCCACTCCTGAAACAATCCAGAAAACAATCAGCCACTGAAAACCCTATGAAGGGTCACTAGGAGTCAGACTGAAATCCATGGCACCTAACAACAACAACTACTACTACCATCTGCCATCATTGGCAATTTCCATGCACATTTTCCTTACAAGACTCTGAGATTATCATAGGAATATTCTTGGTATTATTCCCTATTCCTGAGAATGTTTCTTCATCTGTACATGAGGGAAACAGAGCAGAACTGACGTAACCAGCCCGAGGTCCTCCTTATCCCAATCACAAGACGCCATCAGGACTGGCTTCCCCTCTCAGCCTCGGTCCCTCTAGAAGCTTCAAAGACACCCACCTACTCCTCATTATCCTTAACTTGCATGTCACTCAGGAATCTTCCAGGTCCTCCAGCCCAACCCAGAACCAAGAGCTCCTGAGGACAGATGGATGGCAAGGAAGTTTGTAAGATAGACCTGGGAGAAGACATCTGCCAGGGTGACCTTGAGGTCTAAAATCTAAGGCAGGAATGTCCAACTCATGGCCGGCAAACCACACACAACCTAGGATAGCCACTAATGTGGCCTCACAAACCATTTTAATATTATGTATTTTTTAACATTTATTTTATTTGTGACACCCTCTTAATATGTATAGGGATAACTATATTATATAATTTATGTGCAGCCCAAGACAGTTCCTTTTTACTCAGTGAAGCCCAGGGAAGCCAAAAGGCTGGAGAATCCTAATCTACAGTGTTTTCTCAACTAAGTTGGCAGGCCATGGCACGTGCGTGCGCGCACACACACACACACACATGCACACACACACACATCAAACTTACATCAGACGATAGCTAATATTTGTTGTCCTGAGTACTTTGCCCATATTAGCTGATATCCTCCTTCCAAAAACCCTATGAGACAGGGATTGTCACAATAGCTTTATCACAGGTAACCAAATGATGCCCCAGAAAGGTAACTCGTGTCTATGTGTTTATATTAATTATTAGCACTGCTGGGATTGAAATTTAGATTGTGTAGCTGTAGAGCTCAGGGGCTGAATCTCTCACATAGGCTGAGGCCTGCCCAAGGCCACAGAGGATGGTGGGGGCCTGGCACCTCAGCCCAGGCCTTCTGAATGGGTAGTGTCCAGAGTTGTGCCCACACACAGGGACAAGGTGAGGACTCCTAGCAAGTCCAGCATACTGGCACAGGTGAAGGGAGTTCACTTTGCCCTCTTGGCCCCGACAGATAAACCTTTCTGGCAACCAATCTCATCAGATCTCAGAAGCTAAGCAGGGTCCTGCCTGGTTAGTCCTAGGATCCGAGACCTCCTGGGAATATCTGGTGCTGTAGCCTTCGAAGAAGGACCCAGCAGCCCACTTCTGAAACAATCAGCCATTGAAACCCTATGAATAGCAGAGTTGTTGCTGCTGTTGTTGTTGTTGTTGCTGTTGTTAGGTGCCGTCGAGTCAGTATCTGACTCATAGCGACCCTCATAGGGTTTTCAATGGCTGACTGTTTTGGGATTGCCTTGGGAGTGGATTGCCAAGCCCTTCTCCCATTTTTGTGGTGCTGGGAATTGAACTTGGGACCTCAGAGACTATAGTGCAGCGCTCTACTAACTGAGCTAAATCCCAGCCCGAATAGCAGAGAAGCATGGTCAAATATAGTGACAGAAAATGAGCCCCCCAGGCTGGAAGGCATTCAGGAAACACTTGGGGAAGAGTTGCCTCCACAAAATAGAGCTGACCTTAATGATGGTAATGGAGTAAAGTCCCTGGACGTCCTTTTGCTGATGTGACACTACTCAAAATGAGAAGAAACACACGGGCTGCAACACTGGATTGAAACGTAAAAAGATCATGTGCATGGCACGGTGTCAGAGAACATTTCATTCTGCTGTTCCTAGGATCTGCTGTTCCTAGGATCACTAATGGATCCAACATGATGGCACCTAACCACAACAGCAAATGTACACAATGCCTAAAAGTTTATAAAGTCCTTTCACATCTTTGTTAATGGTCTTCATAACAATTGCATGAAATAGGGAATGCTAGGACTATTTTATTCCCATATTACAGGTAAAGAAACCTGCAAATAGAGAATGGAGTTTCTCAAGCAATTAAACCATGAAGCCATGGTTGGAGCCAGCTCTTGTGATTATAAATGGTGCTGCTGGTATGCTTCCTGGATAACTAAGGATTCCTGAATAACCTGGCCCATTGCAGAGGCATCACAGACTGAATACTTCCTTCTACACTTCCCTGAATACTCCTAACATAGTTACGAGGTTATTTTGTGTTGTAAGGTGCTGTCAGGTCGGGTCTCTCTCATACTGACTCCATGTAAAACAGAATGAAACACTCCCCAACACTGTACCATGCCTGGCACTATGTAGGTGCTTCCCTGCTGTTCATAGCTTTTTCAATGACTGAGTGTTTCAGGATAGTTTCAGGTGTTGGCTGCCAAGTCATTCTACCATTTTTGCGGTGCTGTGATTGAATCCAGTATCTCAGAGAATGCAGAGCAGCACTCTATAAAGAGAGCTAAACCACAGCCCCAATGTAGTCATAGAATATTCATTAACTGCTTATAACCACAAAACAACCTATATCTATAATACAGTGTTCACTGAACTTGTGGCAAAGAAAAAAGTTCATACTGCAGAGAGTCCTAAAAAGTAAGAATCAGAGCCACTTGGGTTTGTAGGAGAACAGGAAGTAAAAGGATGTGAAGCCAAAAAGTCAAAGAGAAATCAGAGAATGTTAGCTACATTTTAGTAGAGCATAAGGTTGTGGAGGGAATGAAGGGAACAGGGAGGAGCTGAGCAAGGGAATGAGTGGCAGGATCCATGCTGGAAAAGGGTGGCAAACGCAGCACATCTCTCTCCTAATTGTTGAGGTGACCTCTTAAATTCTTCTACCTGATTCCAAGATGGGCTTATAGAAGACACCCAGTGCTGAGTGACCAGTCAGATCATTTTCAAACATGGATCTCATGACATTTCTCTTTTGCTTAAATCCCTCCACCTTCTCCCAACACCCATAGGACAAGATCTAACTGCCTCGAGGTGGCAACAGAAGACTGTTCTTCCTAGGGTCACAGCTGGATTCTTCAGTCTTGCCTCACTTCATTTATCCAGGGATTAATTAACAAGTACATCTTACTGCTTCTCAAGCCCCCCCAAATGTGATAGGTCCCTGTCTCCTTGTCTTCCCCAGCTGTTCTGTCTAGAGTAGACCCGATCCATTTCCACCTGGGGAATTCCTAACCATCCTTTTGGGGTCAACCAGAGGGTCCTCTTTCCCAATGAGCCTCTGGCACTGCTGCAGCAGGCAGGTGGTGGTGAGGATCCCAATTTTGCAACCTTGCAATTTCTCAGAGGGACAGTCAGAGACTGTCTTCCCAGGATCTACATCACCATTCATGTGCAAAGACAGTATTTTAAAAATAAAGATGCAGCCCAGAGTGGTGGTGCTCACCTGTAATCCCAGCAGCTGGGGAGGCGGAGGCAGGAGGATCACAAGTTCAAGACCAGAGGTACTGTATGTAATTAAGGAGACCTTGTCTCAAAATGGGCTGGCCGTGCAGCTCAGTAGTCCAACACTTGCAAAGCATGCAAGCGTGAGGCTCTGGGTTGAATGCTCAGTACCGCCAAAAAGAAAGACAGAAAGAGAGAAAGAGAGAAAGAAAGAAAGAGAGAAAGAGAAAGAAAAGAAAAGAAAGATGTAAGCCAGGGGTAGTGGTGCACACTTGAAATCCCAGCACTTGGGAGGCTCAGGCAGGAGGATTGTGAGTTCAAGGCCAGTCTCAGTTAAATACTGAAACTGTATCAAAAAAAAAAAAAAAAAAAGAAAGAAAGAAAAAAGAAAAGAAACTGATTGAAGGGCCCTGAAGAATATCAGAAAAGGGAAAGGATTGCACAGGGGCATAACTGCTAGTGGGCAGGGGCCACTAATGACCACCTGGAGGGTATTACTACACAGATGAAGCCAAGAGACTTCAAGGTGTCACATCAATCCAGACACTTCAGAAAGAGGACATCATACCCACTTCATTCTACAACCTGATCCAAATCAGACAAATACCACTACAAAGGAACATTACACACATGACTCTCTCCTGAGTGTGAGTGCAAAAAATAGTAAACAAGTGGTACCAAATCAAATCTAGTAGCAGTCATCAGAAGATGATACACTGGTGGGCACAGTAATGCACACCTGCAATCCCAGAGACTCAGGAGGAGGAGGCAGGAGGATCACAAGTTTGAGACCACAGGCAGTCTGGTAATTTAGCAAGAACTTGTCTCAAGAAGAAAAAAATTTTATATATATAATATATATAAGTATATATTATATATGTAATATATATATAATATATTATATATATTATTATATATATATAATATATTATATATATTATTATATATATATATAATATATACTTATATATATTATATATATGTATGTTAATGGTGTACCTCAGTGGTACTGCAGTCACAAAGCATGCAAGTGCCAGGCCCTGGGTTCAATCCCTAGTACTGCAAGAAGAAGAAAAAAAAAAAGAAAAGAAAAAGGAAAAAAAAGGTGATGCACCATAAGAAGTTGGAATTAAGCCTAGAACTCAACAGTGGTTAGCACACAAAAAGCATATACATGGTACTTGTCACATTATCCGGTTAAAAGAGAAAAGTTATATCTTATCAATAGTTTCAGAAAAAAGTGGATAATATTCAGTAAGTATGTATGGCAGACAAACTCTTAAGCTACTAATACCAGGGTTTCTTCAAATAATAAAAATATCTTCAAGAAAACTCTAAAAAGACATCTTTCTTAATATAAACCACCAGGGTCTTCTACCACTTAAATATTTGACAACCTGCATAAATACTCATTTCAAAAACAGAACATTTTAAGATAAAGGAAATCATTCAGTTAACACACTTATTGCTGAAAATAGGACAAACATCAATTATTTTTATTCCACCAGTCCAGCTTGTGAATCAGAGTAAACAGAGGGCAAAGTCTGAAAGTCACTAAACTCACAATGATGTTGAACTAACCAGATGCCAAGGGTAAGAAGGGGCAGTGCAAAAGAAGTGTGTCAGAAGCTTCACTCCCCCAAGATCAACAGAGTTCATGAGCTGGATCCATGCCTGGTCTTGCATTGGGACAAAGTCTGCCTCCCTTGACAATTACACAAACATAAGGAACCGTTCTCCAGAAAATAAATAAGCACCCCCACTTTTTTCTGAACTATGGTCTCCCTTTAATACCCAGAGTGGTCTCAAGCTCATGATGTAGCCCAGGCTAGGCCAGAATTCATGATCCTCCTGCCTCAGCCTCCCTAGTCCTGGGATTACAGGCATGTATCACCATGACAAACTTGCATCCACCACTTTTGCCTGCAGTTGCAAAGAGTTTTCCAAGGGGACATATGACTGTGGTTCCTGCCAACCCCAATGACTTTTTCCAAGGGCTCTTCACAGCCTAGATAAACCTACTCCTGACCTCCAGCACAACACAGCCTATCTGTGGTGCCATGAGAACCTCTCTACCAGTGAATTGGATCTTCAATGTGCTCTGAACTATAATGCACCTGGGGGAGAGGGGGCACAACAGTATGTCAACATGGGAACAAGACCAGTAGGAATGACCCATGCCCAGAGATGCTAGGTGGGTAGCCCACTGCAAGATGTATGCAAAGGCACCAGGAGCTCATGGAAGGCAGAGCTATGGGGGTCTAGCTAGGGTGCACATGGGGATCATAGAGGACACTGTTTACACTATCATGGACAGAGGAGTGTTGAGACTGAAGAGAAGCAGAGAAGGCTTTTCAAGCTGTCAGATATGCCCAGCTTGTTCTCCTAGCTCATTCTGTGCTATTATCACAGAATACCTCATACGGGACATTTATAAAGCGTGGACCACATGTAGCACTGAATGGCAGTGCGTGATGATGCAAGGACCTGTGCTGGGTGCCTCATGGGGAAGATGGTGGTTGCTCCTCTCCAGGAGATGATTGGCAGGGGAGAGGGAAGGAGGACAGACAGGAGAGATATTCTCTGCTGTGAAGACAAACCCTCAGGCTTAGCTCACAATTTAGAATTCGGCTCAACACCAGCCATGTCCCAGAAGGAAGATACCAACACGGCTACAGAAGTTGGCTCTCCATATTTTTTCCATATGCCAAGGTTCCAACATTAGGCACTTCAGAATGTTTTATAAGCCACCTCATTTTGCACAGAGCAAGCAATACAGCAGCTTACCTTTAATGGGAAACAAAAGAAAGAAGCTGAAAACCAAAAAAACCTAGGCTACAATCCATTTGTTGTTAGGTGCTGTGGAATCAGATCCAACTCTTAGTGACCCTATGTACAAGAGAAAAAACACCTCTCAACACTGTGTCATGCACATGATCTTTTTATGTTTGAGCCCAGTGTCGCAGCCACTGTTATTCTTGTCATTTGGAATTGTGACACATCAACAAAAGGAGTTCCCAGGAGCTTCGCTCCATTCCCATCATTAAGGTTGACTCTGCTTTGAGGAGGCAACTCTTCTACAGTCCTCCCTTCAATGCATTCCAGCCTGGGTGGCTCATTTTCTGGCACTATACTTAACAATGCTACTCTGTTATTCCTAGGGTTTTCAATGGCTAATTGTTTTAAGAGTGGGCTGCTGGGTCCTTCTCCCTAGTCTGTCATAGTCTGGATGCTCAGCTGAAACCTGTGTGTACCATGGGTGGCCTTGCAGTTACCTGAGATACCAGTGGCATATCTTTCAGTATCCTGCAACACACCAGCCCTCACAGTGTGACAAGCTGACCGACACGTGGGGGAATTAAGGAATTAGGTAATTTTTGTTGCTGTAAGGTACTATGGAGTTGGGTCTGACTCATAGAGACCCTGTGTATGACAGAACAATATACTACCCAACACTCCGCTAAGCCTGATGCTATTTTCAGTGCTTCTGTGCTGTCCGTAGGGTTTTCAATGGCAGATTGTTTCAGGCATGGGCTGCCAGGTCCTTCTCCTATAGAACCAAGTATTCCCAGACGGACTCCTATTTAAGTACTAACCAGGGCTGACCCTTCTTAGCTTCTGAGATCTGATGGGATCAGACACCAGGATGTATGGCCGTAGACCATTTAGAGAATAGAACATACCAAAGAGTCCCAAGAGCGATGTAGGCAATTCAGCTCAGGGCAGGTTGTTGTAATAGGAATGTTGAATAATCAACATGAGTGAAAGTGGTTAACCACAAAAATTAGTTGAGATTTCAACAAATAAAGTGCTCAGTGATTGTTGTTCGGTGGACTCCATTAGGAAGACAGAGGTCACTGTAGCTTCCTGTGGGCAGTTCACTTTGCAGAAGGGACTGGCTTTCAATTCTGAAACAGTATTCCAGGCTCTTGCTAGCCCCGTGAGGGCTGTCTGTCACTTATTCACAGAATGACGTAAATATTGACAGCAGGCCATGGAGGACATTTGAAACATTGTCAGGCAAACATGAACAACATCAAGGTGTTCCAGACCAGAAACAGGCAGTTAGGGAGGCCAGGTTTATACACAACATATGATTTTCAGGAGTCTCTGTTGTCATGGTTCAGTTATTCCTTAAGTGTATTCTGGTGCAGAGGCACATCGAGTCTGTCAGATTCTGGGAGACTTTCTGTGCCCAGTACACACTTTTCTTTATTTCCACACATTCACCATAGCTTGCACCTTTCTGAAGCAGTGTTTTCCCAGTGTCAACCTTTGCAATATGTTGGCTATGTATTGCCTGCCACATTTTGCCCTGGTTCTCTTTTGTGATTATGGTTAGTGATGTGTATATCTTATTTCTTCTTATCACCTACTGTGATAGACAAGCATACTTTATTCCCATTGAAGAACTCAGGCTCTCTTGATGAACTAAATAAATACATTTTAGATGAGCAGGCACTTATTGTTACAAATCTGGAGGCTGGGAAGTTGAAAGAATGAGGGACCAGAATCTGGCTTAGACCTTCTTTTGGTATCATTTCATGGTGACTGGTAGAAAAACAAATGGGGTGGGGGAAAGGAGGGAGGGAGGAAGTGACAACGAGAGGGAGGGAGGGACCGGTGGGAGAGAAAGAGAGAGAGAGAGAGAGAGAGAGAGAGAGAGAGAGAGAGAGAGAGAGAGAGGAAAAGAAAGAAAGAAGAGAGAAGTTAAAGTAGGCAAGCACATCACTACCTTGTACCCCACTGCTGCAGTAACTGAACCCCTCCTGCAATAGTATCTTTAATCCATTCATGAGGACATAGTTCTTATGGTCTAATACCCTCTTAAGGGTTCCACCTCTTAAACCTGTTACAATGCAGATTAGATTTGCAACAAATAACCACTGGGGCACAAATTTAAATTATACCAATTATCACTCTTGAGCATATGTCACTTCTTGATTACAAGGTACAGAGTTTGATTTTTAATTTTAATTACTGCTAATAAAATGTAATTAGGTGACAATCAGTGTATGGAGATTGTGCTCCTGAGGTTAACGGGCCAGTCAGCAGGAGACTTGAGGCTGGACACCTCTGGATACATCACTGGGCTTTGCAGGCACCATACTGCCAGGTCTTACACTTGTTAGCATGTATTTCTGAGATTTTTAAACATGTACAGAAGTAAAATTTCCAGAACATAAAAGTAACCATTTTAAACAAAACAAAGTATTGTGCAACCACCACACTGCCTCCTGGTCCCTGTACAGATTCCTCATGAGTACACTTAAGTGCTCTGGTATTCCTGTTCTTCTCAATGTTATCCATAATTTGTTATGATCCACACAGTCAAATGCTTCTGCACAGTCCATAAAACATAGAGAGACATCATGCTGTTATTCTCTGCTTTCAGCTAATATCCACCTGACATGAGCAACGATGATTCTGTAAAATATGTAGGTTGATGAATGTCTATGTAAAAGTGATATAATAGCTGCATAATGGGTATAGCAAAAGTCTTTTCACTCTGTACCCCACCAATATTTAGAAATAAAAAATATATAAAAATAAAAACGAGAAAGGAGCTGGGCGTGGTGGCACATGCCTGTTATCCCAGTGGCTCAGGAGACGGAGGCAGAAGGATTGCAAGTTCGAGACCAAAGGCAGTCTGCATAACTTAGTGGCAACCTCTCTCAAAAAGTAAAAAAATGAGCTGAGAGTGCAGTGCAGTAGTCTAGTACTTCCAAAGCATGCAAGCGCAAGGCCCTGGGTTCAGCCCCCAGTACTGCAAAAAGAAAAGAAAATGAAAAAAGAAAAAAGAAAAATCTCAATTGGTAATCCATCAATTCCTGAAGCCTTGTGTTTTGCCAATTCCTTTAAGGCAGCTTCCACTCCTTCCTTCAGTACCATTGGTTACTGATTATATGCAACACCTTGAAATGGTTGATCATCCATCAATTAATTTTTGTATAATGACTTTGTATATTCATTCCATCTTCTTTTGATGTTTTTTGCATCATTTATTATTTTCCCTAAAGAGTCCTTCACTATTGCCACTAGATGCTTGAATTTTTTCTTCAATTCTTTAAGTTTGAGGAAAAAGAGTAAACATGAGTGATAAAAGGTCAATAGTCCACTCTTAGCAAACACCCCATCTGTTAATCACTTTTCAATGAAAACTTCAAACCCATAGCTCTTCTCTTGATAAAGCAGATCCATTTCACAAGTTGATGTTTCTCTATAACTTCTGCCTTTTCTGACCTTGTACATGAGGGGTTTTTTGTTTCTGTTTTTTGTTTTTTGTTTGTTTGTTTTTTGTATTGAGTCAATATTTATTGAAGGATTTCCAAGGGTCAGGTGTCGTTGTTGTTAGGTGCCATTGCGTCGGTTTCTGACTTAGAGCACCCTTGGTCCAACAGGCGAAACAGTATTGCTACTGCTTGTCTGGTAGTCATAAGGTGTTCAATGGCTGATTGTTTTTTGGGAATGGGTTGCTGGGTCCTTCTCCCAAGCCTACAGTACCATGTTCCCTTTTGGTTTTCAATCTCCAGCTCTTTGCACATGTCATTATAAATATTTGATTTTGTCTTCTCAAGCTGTCCTTTGAGATCTTCTGTTAGTTCCTTAACTTCATCATGTCTTCCTTTTACATTAGCTGCTTGACATTCAAGGGCAAGTTTCAGAGTATCTTTTGACATGTAATTTGGTCTTTTATTCCTCTCTTTTTAAAAACCTTTTGCTTTCTTCATGAATGATATCTTTGATGTCATGTCACAACTCCTCTGGTCTTTATTAGTGTCTAATGAATAAAATCTATTCTTGAGGTGGTCTCTGAACTCAGGTGGGATAAACTCAAGGTCATACCTTGGCTCTCATATATTTAATGTAATTTTCTCCAGTTTCAGTTTGAACCTGCATAGGAGCAGTTGATGGTCTGATCCACAAACAGACCTGGTCTTGTTCTGACATTTGATATTGAGCTTTTCCATCATCCTCAGAATGTAACTGATGGGCAGGTTCCAGGTGACTTCCACTTCCTCAGCCTCAATTGTGTAACCTGTAAGATGGATGCTAAGGATTATGTTTTTCCTTCCCAAAGGAACTTGGAACAGGTCATACACTAGTTTATGACCAACAGTGGGATTGTAAGCCTCACTCAGGAATCTGGCTCCTGCTGCCTTTGACTAGACAGAACAGGGGTACAGCCAGCCCAGCAACTGAACCTTGGAAATCCTACAATAAATATTGATGCAATATAATAATAATAATTTAAAAACCTCATATGTGGGAGCTGAATCAAAATTAGAAGAAGGAATAAATCCTATACAAAAGTCAGATCATAATAAAAGAAAAAAAAGCTAAGAATGATATCATTATAGATGGTCTAAAAAATGCATGTAATAGTACTGACAAGGTAAAAAGAAAAGTTCACTACAGAAACAATTTCTATCTTAAACAGAACTGGAACCCAAGGATACATAGAAAAATATTACCATGAACAGACAAGTAAATGGAAGAGAAGTCTCTGATGGGGGCATGGAATGGGGGGAAGGAAGCGCATAAGAGGGTAAGGGGGAATCTGTATGAATAATGTACAACAAAATGCATATATGGAAATCTCACAATGAAAAGCATGTCAGAATGAATCACATTAAGGTGTACATTAAAAATTTCCAATAAAAAATATATGTTTTTAAAATGGAAAAGGGAGGGGAGCGGGAGGGAGGGAAAGTCTGAGGCCAGATGGAGCCCTCAGAAAACAGTGTGTGAAGCTCCTGGCAGGTGACAAAATCCCATCCTCACTAGACTTGCTCTAGAGGAGGATCCCCACACTCTACCGACAGACAAAAAATACGCGGCTTGACTGAAGCTGGAGGTTCCCAAAAGGAAGGCCAGGAAACCCTGGGCACTGCAAGTGGGGAGGCCTGGGCAGCCGTGTCCCTGACCCCTGCCCTCCCCATGGGCTGGGGACTGGTGGGAAGGAAGCAGGCCTGCGAGCGCCCTCATGCTGGGGTCCCCATGCACTGATGGCAGTGCTGTGTCTTCTGGTGTCGGTTGAGGATAGACCTCTGTTTGAAGCTGCACCTGCAGGTCGGGCAGCGTTAGGGCTGCGTCCTGGTGTGGGTGCGCTGGTGGTGGGCCAGCCGCTTACCCTGGCTGAAGCACTTCCTGCAGGCCTCTCAGCCTTAAGGCTTCTCCCGGGTGTGCTTGCACCAGGGTGGCGCTGTGGCTGAAGGCAAGGGCCATCTCCTGCTGCTCTCCTGGCATGTGGCATTGAACCTAAGAACAGCGCCCAAAGAAATTATAAAGAGGCTTGGTCAAGGCTGTTGGGAAAGGAGGGGATTGAAACCTAAAAAGATACAGGCACCATGCTGCACACCTGTCATCCCAGAGACTTGGGGTGAGGCTGAGGCAGGAGGATCACGAGTTCAAGGCCACAGGCAGCCTGTGTAACTTAGCAAGACCCTGTCTCAGTTAATAAAATTCAAAAAGGGCTGAGGGTGCAACTCAGTGGCAGAGCACTTGCCGTGCATGTCCAAGGCCCTGAGTTCAACCTCCCCCCCGCCCCCCCCCCCCCGCCCAGTAGTGGGGAAACAAACAAACAACTAAAAACACAACCAAGGAAAGAACCATTCAGCTTCAGGGGAAAGGAAGAAAAAACCACTGAGTTCTACCCCAAGGCAGCAGTGAAGAGCTGGAAAGGAAGCTACACTCCCTTTACCAGCCCTGGGAAACTTGGATCTGTCCATGACATTTGCCAAAGGTCCTTTTGCCTGCCATGACATCCACCAAATTTCCCATGAATAACATCAGACAGCCCGAATATTGTCCTGCTGAGAACTTTAGGACAACACTAACTACTAAAAAACAAATTTCCCCATTGCAGAAGCTGAAAATTGAACAAAAAGAGAGAAAGAAAGCCCAAAGCCCAGAGTCTGCAGTGAATCAGCTAGTGAGAGAAACAGCTGCTCTAAAAGAGCAAGGACAACTGGGAGGACTCTCAGGCTAAGCTGCACTCATAGAAACAAGGCCCTCGCTAGTCCACTTTTTTTTTTTTTTTTGTCTTTCTGAGACACACCCAGCTGCTGGCCCACTTTTAAGCTCCTGAGTTGGGATTATAAAAGAAATTCTGTCTCCTGGGCATGGGGGCACACACCTATAATCCCAGCACTCAGGAGATGGAGGCAGGAGGATCACCAGCTTCAGGCCAGCCCGGGCTACATAATGAGTTCAAGGTTTGAGGCCAACCTGGATTGCACAGGAAGACCCTGTCTCAAAAAATCAAAAGAATAAAGGAAAGAAAACAAATTCCTTTAGAACTCTACTGAGACAAAGGAAGTCAGGAAGTAAGGGGCAATGGCAGTGTAAGGGGGATGCTCACCTACAGAATGACTGGGTCTTGCCCTCCTTTCCCATGGGCTACACAGTGACAGAAACAGCCAGAGTGTCAAGGCAGCATCTGTGCTGCAGAGACACTAGGTGTCACCAGAGACAGGATGGAATCTCTAGCGGAGCCCTAGGAGCTGGTGTCCCAGACACAGAAACAGCAGAGCTACAGCCTCCTCCTAGGAAGAAGAGGCCCTGCACTCCCACAGGAATCTCCTCCAAAGAGGGGCTGGATCTATGGGGGACACCGAAAACCATCCTAACTGCCCTCCTTGGCCTGAGGGTGACAAGAGAAGTAGGGCCAGGCCTCTGCCCTGATGCTTCAAGAAAGGTTTTAGGCCTTCTGCACATCAGCCTCTTCACTGGGAAGGGCTCAGCCAGCTGAAAATCCCAGTGTTTTCCAGAAAGGACCTTGGGGAGTCTGGGAGCAGAGGATGGAGGTTCTCCGCCTCCTCGCCCCTGCTGTGTCCTCAGACCTCCCAGTTCTTTCGTTCCCAGGCCAGCCAGCAGCACAAGACCCGGATACCCTCTTCTCACTCACCGCCTTGGCCTCCAGCCCTCTGGCAGGTCCTCCACCCTGGCCACCAGGGCCTTGCTGCTGTCTGAGCCGCGCTCTCAGATCCAGGCGCAGAACTCCTGGGGCAGGATGCTCAGGAACTGCTCCAGCACCAGTAGCTCCAGGATCTGCTCCTTGGTGCACAGCTCGGGCTGCAGCCACTGGGGACAGAGCTCTTGCAGCTCCTGGAGGGCTTCCTGGGGCCCGGCCATCTATTGGTAGCAGAACTGCCAGAACCTCAGGTGAAAAGTCTCAGGGCTGGGGTCTTTCTTTGCCCTGTTCCACGGCAGCTCTTTCTCCAGTTTCACCACAGGGACATCTGCTTGCTGCTGAGGGTTGGCCGCCATCGCCAGCCACTCTTGAAGCATCTTCATGCTGCCTCCCAGGGGGTCGAGAACAAGAACACAAATGACCCTCTGAGACATGAGGGAGGTCAGTCCATCCAGCCTGTGTCTACATCAATGAAGATTCTGCTGGAGAACATGGGAATAACCTGCTCCAAGGCATTTCAAAAGGCTGAACACATACCCTGAAGGCCATGTCTATCAAACTCAGTGTTGCTATTAGGTACAGCGCCTACATGTCATGGTGGACAGGTTGCAGTGTAGCTTTCAGACCAAGACATACTAGAGAGAAGGGCCTGGCAGCCCACTCCAAGAAACAATCAGCCACTGAAAACCCTGTGAAAAGCGGAGAACCATCGTCAAATAGAGTGCCAGAAAATGAGCCCCCCAGGTTAGGAGGTATTCAAGAAATGACTGGGGAAGACTTGTCTCCTCAAAGTACAGTTGGTCTTAATAGCAGGAATGGAATAAAGTGCCTAAGACTTCCAGTTGCTGATGTAGCACAACTCAAAAAGAGAAGAATCACGGTGACTGCAACAATTGGCTCAAACATAAAAAGATCATATGCACAGCACAGTGTTGGGTAGTCTTTCATCCTGGTGTTCATAGGGTCTCTATGAGTTGGACCCGACTCGACAGCACCTAACAACATGTATTAGGTACAAGGAATAAACAGAAAATGTCTAAGATTTAGCTTATATCTACAAATAATTTAGGACCTCACTGGGGAGATATTACTACAATCAAGGAATAATATAAAGTGGGTAATGATCAAGCCAGGCATGGTGGTGCACGCCTGTCATCCCAGTGACTTGGGAGGTAAAGGCAGGAAGATTGCGAGTTCAAGGCCAGATGCAGTCATGTAACTTACTGAGACCCTGTCTCAAGACAATGGGCTAGGTGTACAGCCCAGTGGTACAGCACTTGCAAAAAATGTGGGAGGTCCTGGGTTCAATCCACAAGAGGGCGGGTAAAAAATAGCTGGGAAGGTCTCCTCTTGTTAGAAAGGGGACATGTGGCCCTGGTTGGTGCAGAGAATGAGAAACTAGCAGGAGGCATGCCCCAAGTTTCTACTCTATATTCCATTGGGTGTTTGTATTTTTACCTTGTTGGTGTTGTTAAGTTCCTTCGAGTGGGGTCCAACTGATAGTAACCCTATGTACAACAGAACAAAACACTCCCTGATGCTGTGCCATGCTCGGCACTACTGTCAGTGCTTCTCTGTTATTCATGGGGTTTTCAAGGGCTGATTGTTTTTTGGAGTGCGCTGCCAGGTTATTCTCTGTCTGAGTTCAGAGTTCAGCTCAAATCCAGCATAGGTCAGAGCCTTGCCCTGACAGCAAGTGGGTATTGGTGACCCACTGGACCAGGTTGTAGTGGCCAGAGGGGCCAAAGAAGGACCTTGGGAGACCTTCTGTGGGAAACAGGAGAGGGAAAGTTTATTGGGTTGTTCCCCAAGTGCGGTGCAACCAGTGAGCAGCCCCTGTCAAGTGCTCAAGTGCTAGCTCTTGAGCTAGCTATGCTGCAGGCTCACTGCTGTAACAGCTCAGCCTTAAAGGCACAGCTACAAGCAGTTGGTGTTCCGCTGGGCTGGAGGTCTGGTGGTCTTGACTCTTGCAGCTCGCCTTCTCTGCCTCCCTCCTTCCCAAGGATTGGAGGAACTGAGAGGCTCTTCGTGGCTTGCTTATAGCCTTTGGCGCTTCGTGCCCCTGGTCTTGACTTGTGGGCTTGCTTGGAGATCTTCTGCTGGATTGGGGAGCGCTGGATCAAGGTGATGGTGTCCAGGCAGCAGTTTAGGGATGGTGGGAAATGAAGGGTATAGGGGGGAGTCCAGGAGCCTTGCTTATATAGGGTCCCAGAGTGGGGTGTGTACTGGGGCTAGCCAATCAGGGCACATTCCTGACAGGTACAGCAGGTGAACTGTTATACCTGCCAGGTAGGGACAGTTATTTAACTAAGATGCTAGGGGTAGCCAATCAAAATTGAGGTGGTTGAGGCTGGTGAGGGGCCATCTTTGCTCACTCGATGGGAGGGGTAGGAGTGAGAGAGTGGAATGTGGTCCTGGGGTCAGCTAAAGGCCAGTCCCTCATGCTAGTATGAGGGACCCTAGTTATGAGGTGCATTTAAAAAATCCCCAACACTTCCCTCAAGCCCACAGCACCTGGTGTTCCCAGGTGGTCTCCCATCCCAGTACTAACCAGGCCAGACTCTGCTTAGCTACTGCAAATAGGTGGGATCGGATGCCAGGGTGCTATGGCTGTAGACTGTGTTTTTATCAACGCCCCCTTACAACGATTCCACATCTCCAGTCTGCAGCCTGCATTTTCTCTCCTGCATGGAGATTTCCTCCCGTGACTTTGCACCTCTAGCATCTCTTTGCTCCATCCAGGCATCTCCTGCGCTTTCCCGCAAGCGACCCCTTGGGGGCGAGAGAGGTCCTCGTTGGCCTTTCATTCCACAGAAGAGGCAGCATAGCCACCAACTAAAGGACTGTCCTACCTCTCCTGCTAAAATGTTTCTCTTTTTATCTTTTTTTTTTTTTTTTTAAGTAAAAAACTGGCCTGGGGCTGCAGCTCAGTGGTCCAGCACTTGGAAAGCACGCAAGCGAGAGGCCTTGGGTTCAACC
>VMDO01002902.1:0-25781 GCA_007922755.1 Pedetes capensis | reverse complement strand
TCCGGGTACACAACATCCTTCCCGGGCAGCTGGGCCCCGCGCACACTCGAACCCAGCGTCTTGTGCGCGCCCGAGCACCGACCGGCAAAGCCCCTGCACCATCACGGCACCGCAGCCCCGCCCAGCCGCCCGCCCACCGGGGCACCCACCCCGCCCCTCCCCGCTCCGGCTCTCACCAGCCCACCCGCACCTGCGCGGGGCCGCCCGCCCCTTCCACAGACCGGACATGATTGGCAACGCCACAGACAGGTGCGCACCGCAAGAGCCCCTTCCGCTTCCCCTCTAGGGCTCTCGGAGGTCTCGGCGCTGCGTCTCTGTGGTCGCTGGGCTACGCGCGGCTCCTCCAGGCCCACGGGCCCAGCGGCCGGGCTCTTCTTGTTGAATCCCGGTTCTTTTGCACTTGCTTTCGCCCAGCGGAAAGGGCTCGGCGGATCCCATCCAAGGGGCTTTTACACCCGGTGGGTCTACACGCGTCGCACGTGCAGGGCGGGAGGCTTAGGGGGCAGAAGAAGTTGGAAGGAGCGCTCGGGTGTGGGTGTGCGCGCGCTGCAATCTAAGAAGGCTTCCTGGAGGAGCCCGCACGTGAGCTCGGTTTTGGAAGGAGTGTCTCCACAAAAAGCACGCTTGCATCCCTGATTTGCATGGCCGACTGGCATAGGAACCTCAGCGGGAACTCTCGGTACATAAGAGAGCCTCTCTCTGTCTCTTCGGATCACACTTTTCTTCCCAGTTTGCAAACTGCTTGTTGCAATAAAGCCTCCCATTTTTGTCTTAAATCTTTCCTGTGACCAGGGGAAGCTAGACAAGGTGTTTTGCAATATTAGAGGGAGATGCTTAGAGGGGTCTTTCCAAAAGGGGCATTGAGGAGTAGCCAGTACATAAACACTGCAAATACTGAGCTGGATACTTTGCTTCCCACAGCACTTGGTGTTCCCAGGCAGTCTCTCATTCAAGGACTAACGAGGCCCGACCCTGCTTAGCTTCTGAGATCTGACGAGATCAGACGCCATGGTGGTATGGCTATTGCATAGTACTATTATAACTAAAAAATATTCCGTAATGTCAAATACCCAATTAATGAATCTTTAAAAACCACATGCTTTTAAAACATAATTTATTGCTTTGTCTTTTAAATCTCAATCTATAGTCCCTACCTTTGTTTCCTTGAAATTTATTAGCTGGGAAAACTGGATCATCCTAGACCATTTTTAAAAAACATTATTTCTCTGTCTCCTTTTACCCTCTTAATTAACTGAAAACTTAGAGGTCTTGAAGAGGTATAACCAGGTTATACCTTTGGCAAGATTACATTGTGGGGGTAGCCTGTCTGGTTGTTGCTCTTTATGGGATGTTAGGAGCCTAGATTTCACTAGTCCAGTAAACAATCCATCATTCAGTCTCTGGCATTCCTCATTCAAGCCACACATAGTGGAACAAGTCTGCAGTTCCAGTGCTTGGGAGGCTGAGGCAGGAGGATCATGAGTTCCAGGTGAGCCTGGGCTACATAGCAAGATCCTATACCCCTCAAATTTTATTTCCTTCATTTGTCATTAGGTCACCACAGATTCAGTTCATAGAAAAACAGCAGGATAAAAGCCTGATCCTCCCCTTTATTTACCTGTTTTTGCAATAGTGAACTGGATACTGTGCTTTCTGTAAAGGCGATCAAATTTTTTTTTTCCAGTGCTGGGGAGGAAACCCAGGCTCTTGCCCATGCTAGGTGGACCCTTGACCACTGAGCTATACACACCCAGCCATATGCAATCGATTATTTTAAAGCCATAACATGTTTATGGATTTAAACACATGATACCAATTTATCTATGCAGCTATGATTTGCTGCGCCAAATGTTTCACCTTTGGTTAGTGGGAGCCTCTTCTGTCTGGCGCCTGATTCCTTCTGATATCACCCTACTCATCCACTGCCTGTTTGCTTTCTGCTCTGAACAAATGTCCCAGGCTACCTTGTATATTTCCTGCCCCTTTCAGAGGGTGGAAGGGAGTGCTGTTAATTATGTCAGATAATGGTGTAACCTTGGAGACGAGGCCAAAGGAGACATTTAGTTCCTCTGGACTTGAGGCTTGACTCAATCATTGCCATCTTGAAACAACTCCCATGATGCCCTAGGAGACCTTTGCCCACATGCTTGGCAAGGAGATCAGCAACACTCTACAGTAGACAGCTGGGCCTCAGGCAATGGCGATGGAGCTATGAACATTCAGTCTCAGAGGGGAGCTGGGAAAGAGCCACAAGACCCTCACTCACCAGACCTTCATGGGGCAACTACAAGATTGTCCCCTGAGATGCCAGTCACCTATCCCCCCTGCCCCAGCTGCACATGAGGCCAAGTCACATAAGAAGCAAATAATTGGCTGGGGGTAGGACTCTTCAGTGGGGCAGCTGCCCATGGGGCTCCTTGGTGCTATTGCCCAGGGCCTGGGTCACCCACAATCCTCTAAGGAAGCCCACTAAACTTCTTGGTCCACCACGCTGGACTTGGAAGTCTTTTCTCTGGCCGGTCTGGCTGGCACTCTGGGGTGAATGGATGTTTCCTGTCCATGTCCCCAGGGAAAGCAGCTCAGACAACAGTCACCTTCTGCACAGCCCTCTCTGTGTAGGGTCAGGTGCCTGCATCTCCTCATAGGCCGTGCAATGGACCTTTAGAGTATGGCTGCATGTGCTGTGCTGCCAGGGAACAGGAAGGGTCCACAGGAGTGATGGGGGCAGCTGGGCCTTCCCGGAGGTGTGACCTTTGAGGTACGGCACTTGCAAATCCTTCATGAGGTCTTCCCCAGAGAGAGAGAGAGAGAGAGAGAGAGAGAGAGAGAGCAAGGAAGGAAGAAAAAGAGAAAGAGAGAAATAAATAAAGAGCCCTATGAATAGCACAAAAGCACTGCCAAATAGAGTGCTGAAGATTGAGCCCCCCTGGCTGGAAGGCATTCAAGAGACAACTAGGGATGAGTTGCTTTTTCAAAGTAGAGTTGACCCCAATGAGAGAAATGGAGTAAAGCCCCTGGGACCTCCTTTTGCTGATGTGGCAGAACTCAAAATGAGAAGAAACACAGTGCCTACAACAATGGGCTCAAATCTAAAAAGATCGTGAGCATGACACAATGTTGGGTAGTGTTTTGTTCCACTATACTTAGGATCACCATGAGTTGGATGTGACTCGACGACACCTAACAACATTGATAAGGTTTATATGATAATCTGAGGTCTTTGTTTGATACTCAATAAGGATCGTGTTAGCAAGGGAGTTCCAGGAAAACATTGGATAAATGTTATAGTTGGTGCACGCAACTACTTGCCTTTTTGGGTTTTAATCTGGTGGATGTTTTATGACCAAATCAAAACTGTCAAGGACATGTTGACAGCTTGTAGCCAGCACTAGTGTTGTCTGTAATAATATATCCATTGTTGTTGTTAGGTGCTGTTGTGTCAGGTCTGACTCATAGGGACCCTCGTTGGGTTTTCAGTGGCTGATTGCTTCAGGAGTGGATTGCCACGTCCTTCTCCCAAGTGTATTCACAGGCTAAGCTAAATTGCTTTTCCTACTCTGCTTGAAAGAGTCTGATCATGATTTGAACTTCCTAAAGTTTTATGTGGTCAGTTGAGGTCTTTGTTTAATATTCAACAAGGATTAAGCCAGCCAGCGGGCGCTTTAAGAAAACATCTTATCTGTGGTACCTTCCATGGCTTTTGTGAATTGCAACATGTTGTAGTTGGCTGCGGAGCTGCTACCAGCCCCACATTCAACCTCTGTCTTCTGTGTTGGCAACCTTGACAGATTTGAACTTGACTCAGACAGTCATAGGACATTGGAATTAAGAACATGTTATTTCAAGGGCCCCACAGAGAGTCTGTGAGTGATGATGTGGTCCCAAGGTCAAGGGAGTGAGTGACCAGTGTGGAGTGGGGCCTTGGAATTCACACCCCCGTGATGACTTCCTTCCAACAACACTGCTTCAGTTGTCCCTTCATATTTTTCGAAATTCGTGTCTGTGGTCCGTTCTTGCTGTTCCCACCTTCCACCCTGCCTCCCAAAGGTCACTGTGCCCCCTTGTGGAGGTCACTGTGGCTCAGAGACCCTCTGAGGCCCTTGGGCACATTTTTGAACAAATGTTTAGTGTCCATTTACAAAGCTCTTCTGGGCAAAGCTGACAGGAATAAAAGCATTGGCCACTGGCATCGCCGCCATCTGCCACCCTTTCCCACCTCAGAGTGTGGCCCTGCTTGAGGAGTGCACACCCAGACAGTCAGGCTGGACCCTTCTGCAAAACCTAGGGGCTCTTGGAAGCTGATGCTGGCTCCTTCCAGCCTTGTCTTTCCTCCACCTAGATGTGTCTCTCTGCTCCAGCCTGGAACTCTGCATGTCATCTCTCTACAGGGAGTTTGCCCCCCCCCCCAGGAGTGTGCTGGAGGAGAGAGGGAGAGAGAAAGGGGAGAGGAGAGGGGAAGAAAGAAGAGAGAGAGATAGGGAGAGAGGAGAGAGAGAGAGGCAGAGAGAGATACAGAGAGACACAGGTAGAGGAAGGAGGAGGAAGTGTAGCGGAGAGGGAGGGGAAGAGGAGGAAGAGGAAAAGGAAAGGAGAGAAGAGAGAGAAGGAGAGATGGAGAGAGAAAAAGAGAAGGAGAGGAGGAGGAGAAAAAGAGAGGAGAGAAGAGGAAAAGAGAGAACGAGGGAGAAAAGAAGAAGAGGAGGAGGAGGAACAACGGAGGGGAGAGAAAAGGAGGAAAGAAAGGGAGTGAAGGAGAGAAGAAGGAAGAGGAGGAGGAGAAAAGAGGAGAAGAGAGAGAGGCAGAATACATACCTCAGGCCTTTAGGAGAGGCTGGTAGCAGGATCTGGACTCAGAGGAAAAGGTAGCCTGAGTAGCTGTGGGCAGGCTGGAAATGCCAAGCCTGAAAAGACCCTGACTGCCACTTGATTGGCTGGGTTTTCACTCCCAAGCCATCTTGCCAGACATGGCGTTCGGTGGTGGAGAAATGAAGACAATCTTACTTCTATCACTATTTCCAGCCACTTGTCTTTGAGTTCCAATCTCCTGAGAGGTGTGCGGATATGTGCTGTGGTGAGAAGGACGTGGAAAACATTCTGCTGCACATGTCCGTCCATCCCCAGTAGAATCCTATAGATGGTTTCCATGTGAGCCCTTCGCAGGCCTTGGAGATGTAGGGACTCTTGGCCCCAGGGCGTGTGCTTGGCTCACTCGGGCAGGAAGAGCTGGGCTTCATGCTCACAGGGCAATTCTTCATGAAAAAGGTTGGCAATCAGTGGGAAAACATCCCAGCTTCCCTGCTTCTATACCCCATTCTAGAGTGTGTTCTAGGAAGTCCATCAGATGACACTCCTATGGAATGCCGTGGGTTTGCCCACAGCACTGACTTGCTCATTGTTATGATTGTCCCCACCCTGGGGGTTGACCCCAGGGCCTCACACATGCTAGGCAAGTGCTCTACCGCTGAGCTACATCCCCAGCCCTTTTTCCCACCTTTTTTGAGTCAGCTATCCATCTCAGGCCTGCCTTGTACTGCTGTGGCATCTGATCCTATCAGACACAAATCATACCTCACATGGAATGGAGTTTACTTGGAGGAATTTCAACAAGTGGGGTGCTCCAAAGTCCTAATGAGGTGGGGGAAGGTGGGCTTGGCGCTCCCTCAGGGAGCCTGTGTCCACCCAGCTGAGCAAACAAGGCCAGCCTCAGAGTGTAGCAGGACCCCTATTTCTAAGGGGAGTTTAAGGGGTGCTGGGACATGTCAGACACAAGCATTGTCTGGGAGCCCCTCATTAAAACCATAGGCTTCCAGGATGAGGTGGCTGCAATAAAGCTCTCCAAAACAAAGTCAGTTAGATTAAAACCTCAAAGTTTGTCAACAGGGAATCATTTCCAGCCAAAGTCAAGCCAGCTGCAGGTTGCCCAGGGACCCCCCTCTGTGAACACCAGCAGCCCATCATCCAGGTGCAGAGCGATAAACTATTCTTGCCTCATGGCCTCTGACAGGGTACTAATAAGTCCTTTCTTTTCTACTCTATTCTGAGAACCGTTGAGCTGGGATTTAGCTCAGTTGGTAGAGCGCTGCGCTACAGTCTCTGAGGTCCCAAATTCAATTCCCAGCACCGCCAAAATGGGAGAAGGACATGGCAATCCACTCCCAAGGCAATCCCAAGACAGTCAGCCATTGAAAACCCTTTGAGGGTCGCTATGAGTCGGATACCGACTCGATGGCACCTAACAACAACAACATTCTGACAACTGGTAAATTATCTTCCCCCCTCCCACCCACCCACTACATAGAGTCCAGGAAATCAAGTGTCTGTACATTTATGACATGCCTGCAGCCATAGCACTGTGGCACCTGATCCCATCAGATCTTTGAAGCTAAGCAGAGTCAGGCCTGATTAGTACTTGGATGGGAGACCGCCTGCAAACACCAGCTGCAGTAAGCTTGGGAGAAGGACCTGGCAACCCACTCCAAATAAAACAATCAGCCATTGAAAACCCAATGACTACCAGAGAAGCAGTAGCAATACTTTTTTGCCCATTGGAAGTACGGTGGCTATGAGTTGGGCAGCGACTCGATAGCACCTAACAACAACATTTATGACATCTCTTGATCCTCACACAGCCTGTGGTAAAATACCTTATTAAATGTGAGTTATAAAAGGTCAATAATCCACTATTAGCAAACTCCCACCTGTTAATCACTTTTTAATGAAAACTTGAAACCCATAGATCTTCTCTTGATAAAAGCAGATCCATTTCACAACTTGATGTTACTTTATAACTTGTGCCCTTTCTGACCCTCTACATCAGGCTTTTTTTTTTTTTTGTATTGATTCAGTATTTATTGAAGGATTTCCAAGGGTCAGGTGCTGGGCTGGGCTGGACCCCTGTTCTGTCTAGTCAAAGGCAGCAGGAGCCAGAGTCGTGAGTTTAGCTTGCTGTCCCACTATTGATCACAAACCAACGTATGAACTGTTCTGGGTTCCTTTGGGAAGGAAAGACATAATCCTTAGCATCCACCTTACAGATTACACAATTGAGGCTAAGGAAGTAGAAGTCACCTGGAGATGGCCCATCAGTTACATTCTGAGGCTGCCTACTTGCTGTCTACAGAACAAAGGGAAACCATGTCTTTGGAGGCCACAGACAGCCAAGGGATTGTTGTTGCCAGGTTCCCAGACTTCTTGTCCTTCTCTACATCTGGAATGTTCCCACACAGTCTTCGTCATTTGTGGTGGCACAAAATCAAAAATCTGGAAATGTTACCACTTCACACACACCAGAATGGTTATTAGAAAGATTAACCGAGGGCCACTATGGTGGCACAGCCACTGAAAACCCTATCATGCCAGAAAAATGAGCCCCCCAGGTTGGAAGGCATTCAAAAGACAACTGGGGAAGAGTTACCTCCTCAAAGTAGAGTCCATCTTAATGACCAAATGGAGTAAAGCCCCAGGGACCTCCATTTGCTGATGTGGCCTGACTCAAAATGAAAAAGAACAGCTGTAACATCCATTAATAATTGGAACATGGAATGTACATAGTATAAATCTAGGAAAGTTGTTGTTGTTGTTGTTGTTAGGTGCCGTCGAGTTGGTATCTGACTCATAGCGACCCTACGTACAACAGGTGAAACACTATTGTCAGTGCTTCTCTGCTGTTCATAGGGTTTTCAATGGCAGATTGATTTTTGGGAGGGGGTTGCCAGGTCCCTCTCCCAAGCCTACAGCTTCCGGTGTTCCCAGCCGGTCTCCCATCCAGGTACTGACCAGGCCTGACCCTGCTTAGCTTCTGAGATCTGACGGGATCAGATGCCACAGGGCTACAGCTGCAGGCTAGGAAAGTTAGAAATCATCAAAAGGGAAACGGAGCACATAAACATTGACATTCTAGGCATTAGTGAGCTAAAATGGACTGGTATGGTCCATTTTCAATCAGATAATTTTATGATCCACTATGCTGGGAATGCCTGCAGCTGTAGCCCTGTGGTATCTGATCCTGTCAGATCTCGGAAGCTAAGCAGGGTTGGGCCTGGTTAGTACTTGGATGGGAGACCGCCAGGGAACACCAGATACTGTAGGCTTGGGAGAAGGACCTGGCAATCCCCTCCCAAAAATCAATCTGCCATTGAAAACCCTATGAACAGCAGAGAAGCACTGACAATAGTGTTTCACCTGTTGTACGTAGGGTCGCTATGAGTCGGATACTGACTTGACGGCACCTAACAACAACAACAACAATGCTGGGAATGACAGATTAAAGAGAAAAGGGGTTGTATTCATCATCAAAAAAGACATCTCAGGATCTGTCCTGAAGTGCAATGCTGTCGGGGATAGAATACTATCTATACTCCTACAGGGAAGACCAATTAATATGACTGTTATTCAAATTTACACACCCACCACTAAGGCCACAAATGAAGAAAGTTAAGATTTTTACCCATTTCTGCAGTCTGAAATTGATCAAATATGCAATCATAATGCACTGACAATTACTGGTGGTTGGAATGCCAAGGTTGGAAACAAAGAAAAAGACTCAGTAGTTGGAAAACCTGGCCTTGGTGACAGAATGATGCTGGAGATCACATAATAGAGTTTTGTAAAGCCAATGAACTTTTCATTGCAAGTACACTTTTTCACCAAGATAAACAGTGACCGCATACATGGAATTCATCAGGTGGAACATACAGGAACCAAGTTGACTACATTTGTGGAAAGAGATGATGGAAAAGCTCAATATCTAATGTCAGAACAAGACCAGGGGCTGATTGTGGATCAGACCATCAACTGCTCCTATGCAGGTTCAAATTGAAACTGGAGAAAATTACATCAAATGTATGAGAGCCAAGGTGTGACCTTCAGTTTATCCCACCTGAGTTCAGACACCACTTCAAGAATAGATTTGATGTTTTGTTGTTGTTGTTAGGTGTCGTCGAGTCAAGTCCGATTCATAGTGACCCTATGTACAGCAGATCGAAACACGTGCCGATTTTGTGCCACAGATGAAGAAAGGGAAGACTTTTATCAGCTTCTGCAATCTGAAATAGATCAAACATGCAATCAAGACATACTGATAATCACTGGTGACTGGAATGCAAAGGCTGGAAACAAAGAAGAAGGCTCAGTAGTTGGAAAATATGGTCTTGGTGACAGAAACAAAGCTGGAGATCGCATGATAGAATTTTGTCAGATCAATGACATTTTCATTAAAAATACATTTTTTCAACATCATAAACGGAGACTATACACATGGACTTCACCAGATGGAACATACAGGAATCAAACTGACTACATATGTGGAAAGAGACGATGGAAAAGCTCTGTACAAAGTGTCAACACAAGACCAGGTTCTGACTGTGGATCAGACCATCAACTTCTCATACACAAGTTCAAACTGAAGCTGAAGAAAATTAGAATAACTATACGAGAGCCACGGTATGACCTTGAGTATATCCCACCTGAGTTCAGAGACCACCTCAAAGGTAGGTTTAATGCATTAGACACAAATGGTTGGAGACCAGAAGAGTTGTGGCATGCCATAAAAGATATCATTCAAGAAGGAAGCAAAAAGTTCTTAAAAAGACAAGAAAAAAAGAAAAGACCAAGTTACATGTCAAAAGAGACAGTAGAACTTGCCTTTGAATGTCGAGCAGCTAAAGTAAAAGGAAGACATGATGAAGTTAAGGAACTAAACAGAAGATTTCAGAAGACAGCCCGAGAAGACAAAAATAAATATTATAATGACATGTTCAAGGAGCTGGAGGCAGAAAACCAAAAGGGAAGACCACGCTCTGTGTTTTTCAAGCTTAAGGAAGTGAAGAAAAATTTCAAGCCTCGAGTGGCAGTAGTGAAAGATTCTACAGGGAAAATATTAAATGATGCAGGAAACATCAAAAGAAGATGGGAAGAATACACAGTCATTATACAAGAAAGAATTGGTAAATGACCAACCATTCCAAGATGTCGCATATGAAGAGGAACCAGTGGTGTTGAAGGATGAAGTGGAAGCTGCCTTGAAAGAACTGGCAAAACACAAGGTTCCAGGAATTGAGGGGATACCAAGTGAGATGTTTCAACAAACAGATGCAGCACTGGAGGTGTTAACATGTTTCTTCCAACAGATTTGGAAAACAGCTACTTGGCCAACTGACTGGAAGAGATCCATATTTGTGCCTATTCCCAAAAAAGGGGATCCAACTGAATGTGCAAACTATCAGACAATATCATTAATATCACACACCAGCAAAATTCTACTAAAGGTAATTCAGAAGCATCTACAGCAATATATAGACAGGGAATTACCAGAAAATCAAGCTGGATTCAGCAGATTTGATGTATTGGACACTAATAATCAAAGATCAGAGGAGTTGTGACATGACATCAAAGATATCATTCGTGAGGAAAGCAAAAGGTTATTAAAAAGAGAGGAAAACAAAACCAAATTACATGTTAAAAGAGACTCTGAAACTGGCCCTTGAATGTTGAGCAGCTAATGTAAAAGGAAGACATGATGAAATTAAGGAACTAACAGAAGATCTCAAAGGACAGCTTGAGAAGACAAAATCAAATATAGTGACATGTGCAAAGAGCTGGAGATTGAAAACCAAAAGGGAAAAACATACTCTTTTTCCTCAAGCTTAAAGAATTGAAGAAAAAAATTCAATCCTCTAGTGGCAGTAGTGAAGGATTCTATAGGGAAAATAATAAATGATGCAGAAAATATCAAAAGAAGATGGAAGAAATACACAGTCATTATACACAAAATAAGTGGAGGATAATCAACCATTTGAAGGGGTTGCATATGATGAGGAACCAATTGTACTGAAGGAAGGAGTGGAAGTTGCCTTGAAGGAATTAGCAAAACACAAGGCTTCAGGAACTGATGGAATATCAATTGAGATGTTTCTTTTTTTTTCTTTTTTAATTTTTATTTATTTTTATTTCTAAATATTGGGAGGGTACAGAGTGAAAAGACTCTTGCTGTATCCATTATGCAACTATTACATCACTTTTACTTAGATATTTATCAACCTACATCTTTTACAGACCATTATTGCTGATGTCAGGTGGACATTAGCCCAAACCAGAGAATAACATAAAGATGTCTATGTTTTATTGACTATGCAGAAGCATTTGACTGTGTGTATCATAACAAATTATGGATAACATTGAGAAGAACAAGAATACCAGAGCACTTAATTGTACTCATGAGGAATCTATACAGGGACCAGGAGGCAGTGTGGTGGTTGCACAATACTTTGAGTATTTTGTTCACTTTAAAATGGTTACTTTTATGTTCGGGAAATTTTACTTCTGTACATGTTTAAAAATCTCAGAAATACATGCTAACAAGTGTAAGACCTGGCAGTATGGTGCCTGCAAAGCCCAGTGTATCCAGAGGTGTCCAGCCTCAAGCCTCCTGCTGACTGGCCCATTAATCTCAGGAGCACAAGCTCCATACACTGATTGTCACCTGATTACATTTTATTAGCAGTAATTAAAATTAGAAATCAAACTTTGAACCTTGCAATCAAGAAGTGACACATCCTCAAGAGTGATAATTGGTATAATTTAAATTTGTGCCCCAGTGGTTATGTGTTGCAAATCTAATCTTCATGGTAACAGGTTTAAGAGGTGGAACCCTTAAGAGGGTATTAGGCCATAAGAACTATGTTCTCATGAATGGATTAAAAATACTATTGCAGGAGGGGGTTAGTGACTGCAGGAGTGGGTTTTCAAGATAGTGATGTGCTTGCCTACCTTATCTTCTCTCTCTCTCTCTTCCCTCCCTCTCCCTCTCTCTCTCTCCCTCTGTCTCTTTCTGTCAGTATTTACGTCATTCTGTGATGTAGTGACAGCCCTCACTGGGCTAGCAAGAGCCTGCAATACTGTTTCAGAATTGAAAGCCAGTCACTTCTGCAAAGTGAACTGCCCACGGGAAGCTACAGTGACCTCTGTCTTTCTAATGGAGTCCACCGAACAACAATCACTGAGCACTTTGTTGAAATCTCAACTAATTTTTGTGGTTAACCACTTTCACTCATGTTGATTATTCAACATTCCTATTACAACAACCTGCCCCAAGCTGAATTGCCTACATCGCTCTTGGGACTCTTTGGTATGTTCTGTTCTCTAAATGGTCTATAGCCATACATCCTGGTGTCTGATCCTGTCAGATCTCAGAAGCTAACAGGGTCGGGGCCGGTTAGTACTTATATGGGAGAATACCTGGGAATATCAGGTGCTGTGGGCTTGGGAGAAGGACCTGGCAGCCCACTCCTGAAACAATCTGCCATTGAAAACCCTATGAATAGCAGAGAAGCACTGACCATAGCATCAGGCTAGGCACAGTGATGGGTAGAGTTTCATTCTGTTGTACACAGGGTCGCTATGAGTCGGACCCAACTTGACAGCAACTAACAACAACAAAAATTACCTAAATACTTAAATCCCCCACATGTCTGTCAGCTTGTCACCTTGTGAGGGCTTCTGTGTTGCTGTGATTCTGAAAACAATGCCACTGGTATCTCAGATATCTGCAGGGCCACCCATGTTGGACAGGTTTTAGCTGAGCTTCCAGACTATGACAGACTAGTCAGAAGGACCCAGCAGCCCACTCTCAAAACAATTAGCCATGGAAAGCCCTAGGAATAACAGAGAAGCATTGTCAAATTTAGTGCCAGAAAATGGGCCACCCAGGCTGGAATGCATTGAAGGGAGGACTGAAGAAGAGTTGCCTTAATGATGGGAATGGAGCGAAGCCCCTGGGAACTCCTTTTGTTGATGTGTCATGACTCCAAATGAAAAGAATCACAGTGACTGCAACACTGGGCTAAAATATAAAAAGATCGTGTGAGCCGGGCTTGGTGGGCACATGGCAGTAATCCCAGCAGCTCAGGAGGTGGAGGCAGGAGGATCGCAAGTTTGAGACTAGAGGCAGTCTGCATAACTTAGTGAGAACCTGTCCCAAAAACAAAAACAAAAAAAAATGGGCTGAGGGTGTAGCACGGTGGTCCAGCACTTGCAGAGCATGCAAGCACGAGGCCTTGGGTTCAACCCCCAGTACCACATGCACACACACACACACACACACACACACACACACACACACACACACACAAAGATCATGTGCATGGCACAGTGTCCTGTAGTGGTTTGTTCTGTTGTACATAGGGTTACTATGAGTCGTATCTGACTCCACAGCACCTAACAACAAATGGATTGTAGCCTAGGCTTTTTTAGTTTATAGCTTTTCTCTTTTGTCTCCCATTAAAGGTAAGCTGCGGTATTGCTTGCTCTGTGCAATATCAGGTGGCTTGAAAAACACTTATGAGGTGCCTAAGGTGAGTACTTTGGCATATGGAAAAAATATGGAGAGCCAATTTCTGTAGCCATGGTGATGGCTTCTTTCTAGGACACAGCTGGTATTGAGCAAGTTCTGAATGGCAAGCTAAGTATGAAGGGTTTTTCTTTATAGCAGGGAATATCTCTCCTGTCTGGCCTTTCCTCTCCCCTGCCAATCATCTCCCCAAAGGGAGCAGCCGCCATCTTCCCCCCTGAGGTACCCAGCACATGTGTTTGTGTCATGACGCACCAGCATACAATGCTACTTTCGGTCCACTCACTGTAAATGTCCCCTATGAAGTATTCTGTGATAATAGTGCAGAATGAGGTAGGAGAACATTCTGGGCTGTTCTCGCAACCTGAAAGGTGTTCTCTGCTTCTCTTCTGTCTCAACACTCTTCTGTCCATGGTAGTGTACGCAGATTCCTCTGTTATCCCCAGGTGCACCTCAGGCGTCTTCAGACTCCCTTAGCTCTGCCTTCCCTAAACTCCTGGTGCCTTTGCATACATCTTGCAGTGGACTACCTACCTAGCATCTCCGTGCATGGGTCCCTTCCTGCTGGTCTTGTTCCCATATTAACATACTGTTCTGTCCTCTTCTCCCCCATATGCATTATAGTTCAGAGCACAGTGAAGATCCAATTCACTTGTAGAAAGTTTTTCATGGCGCCACAGATAGGCTGTGTTGTGCTGGAGGTCAGGATTAGGCTTATCTAGGCTATGCAGAGCCCCTGGAAAAAGTCGTTGGGGTTGGCAGGAACTATAGTAAAATGTCTCCTTGGAAAACTCTTTACAACTGCATGCAAAAGTGGTGGATGCAAGCTTGTCATGATGACACACACCTGTAACCCCAGGACTAGGGAGGCTGAGGCAGGAGGATCATGAATTCAGAGGCAGCCTGGGCTACATCATGAGTTCAAGACCAGTCTGGGCAGTATAAAGAGACGATGTCTCAGGAAAAAATGTGTGTGCTTATTTCTTTTCCGAAGGATGGTTCCTTATGTTTGTGTAATTATCAAGGGAGGCGGACTTTGTCCCAATGCAAGACCAGGTCGTGGATCCAGCTCATGAACACAGTTGGCCATGGGGGAGGGAAACTTCAGATGCTCTCTTTTGCTCTGCCTTTTGTTACCCTTGACCACGGGTGAGTTCAACATCATGGTGAATTCAGTGATTTTCAGACTTTGCCCTCTATTACTCTGTGATTCACAAGCTGGATTGGTGGAATAAAAATAATTGATGTTTGTCCCATTTGCAGTGATAAGTATATTAATTGAGAGATTTCCTTTATTTTAAAAATATCATTTTTGAAATGATTATTTGTGCAGATGGTAAAACATTTAAGTGGTATAAGAGGATGGTGATTAATATTAAGAATGGTGTCTTTTTAGAGTTTTTTTGGAAGATATTTTTATATATTGAAGAAATCCCTGGTATTAGTAGTTTAAGAGTTTGTCAACCATACATAGTTACTGAACACTATCAATTTTTTCCTGAAACTATTGATAAGATATGGCTTTTCTCTATTAATCACATAATGTGTCAACTAACAGGTATATTTTTTTCTGTGCTAACCAAAGTTGAATTCTAGGCTTAAATCTGACTTGTTATGGTGTATCATCTTTTGATGGCTTCCACGAGATTTGTTTTTTTACTATTTGTTTAGGATTTTTGTACCCATGCTCAGGAGAGAGGCAGGAGTGTAATTTTCCCTTGTACTGGTTTTTGTCTGATTTGGATCAAGTTATGGAATGAGGTGGGTGTGATGTCCCATTTCTGAAGGCTCTGGGTTTATGTGACACCTTGAAGTCTCTTGGCTTCATCTCTGTAGTAACACCCTCCAGGTGGTCATTATTGGCCCCTGCCCGCTAGCAGAGGGCTGAGTTGGTAGAGCACTGCACTGCAGTCTCTGAGGTCCCGAGTTCAATTCCCAGCACCGCAAAAATGGGAGAAGAACCTGGCAATCCACTCCCAAGGCAATCCCGAAACAACCATTGAAAACCCTATGAGGGTCACTATGAGTTGGATACTGACTCGACAGCACTTAACAACAACAACAACAGCCCACTAGCAATTATGCCCCTGTGCAATCCCTTCCCTTCTCTGGTATTCTAGCAGGCCCTGGCTACAGATTTTTTGGTTTTGGTTTTGGTTTTGACACAATTTTGACTCTTTAGCTGAGGCTGGCCTTGAATTCACAGTCCTCCTGCCTCAGCCTCCCAAGTGCTGGGATTGCAGGTGTGCACCACTACACCTGTCTTGCATCTGTATTTTTGAAAAAACTGTCTATGCACGTGAATGGTGATGTGCATTCTGGGAAACGGTCTCTGACTGTTCCTCTGAGGAATTGCAAGTTTGCAGAATTGGGATCCTCCCCACCACCTGCCTGCTGCAGCAGTGGCAGAGGCTCACTGGGAGAGAGGACCCTCTGCTTGACTCCAAAAGGATGGTTAGGAATTCCCCAAGTGGAAATGGATCAGGTATACTCTAGACAGAACAGCTAGGGCAGACACGGAGACAGGGTCCGGTCACGTTTTGGGGGCTGGAGAATTAGTAAGATGTACTTGGTACTTAAGACATCAGGTACCCCTGGAGAAATGGACTGAGGCAAGACTGAAGAAGCCAGCTGTGACCCAATGAAGAAAGCTCTTGTGTTGCCATCTCTAGGCAGTTAGATCTTGTTCTGTGGGTGTTGGGAGAAGGTGGAGGGACTTAAGCAAAAGAGAAATATCACAAGATCCATGTTTGAAAATGATCTGACTGGTCACCCAGCAGGGAGTGTCTTCTATAAGCCCATCTTGGAATCAGGCAAAACAATTAAGAGGCCACTGTAACAATTAGGAGAGAGACTGTGCTTCGTTTGCCACCCTTTTCCAACAGGGATCCTGCCACTCATTCCCTTGCTCAGCTACTCCCTGTTCCATTCATTCCCTCCCACATGCTCTTCTCAAATATAGCTACAATTCTCTGATTTCTCTTTCACTTATTGGCTTCACATCCTTTTACGTCCTGTTCTCCTGGGAACCCAAGTAGTTCTGATTGTGACTTTTCAGAACTCTTTGCAGTATAGGCTTTTTTCTTCACCCATACCATGAGTTCATTGCAAACAGAATTATAGATATAGGTTGTTTTGTGGTTATAAGCAGTGAAGCAACATTTTATGACTACATTGTGTCTGAAGTTTAGCTCTGTTGGTAGTGTGCTTCTCTTCATGCTCTGAGGTCCTGGGATCAATCCTCAGCACTAACAAAGTAGGAGAAAGACCTGGTAGCCCACTCCTGAAACAATCAGTCATTGAAAACCCTATGAATAGCAGAGAAGCACTGAAATAGTGCCAGCATGGCACAGTGTCAGGGAGTTTTCGTTCTATTGTACATACGGTCACTATGAGAGTGACCTGACCCAACAGCACCTAACAAGAACACAAAACAACATTGTAACTACATTAGGAGTATCCAGGGAAGTGAAGGAAGCATTGAGCCTGTGTGATGTTTACACAATGGACCAGGTTATTCAGGAATCCTTAGTGATCCAGGAAGCATGCCAGCAGCACCGTTTGTAATCACAAGAGCTGACTTCAGACCCTGGCTTCGTGGTTTACTAGCTTCAGAAACTCCATTCTCCATCTGCAGGTTTCCACACCTATAATATGGGAATAAAATACTCCTAGCAAAAGAGGAAAACCCTCCACCAGATGGATTGACACAGTGTCTGCAACAGTGGGCTTAAACATAAATAAGATTGTTTGCCTGGCACAGAATCGGCAAGTGTTTCGATCTGTTGTACATAGGGTCGCTATGAGTCGGACTCAACTCTACGGCACCTAACAACAACAACAATAACAGCATTGCCTATCTCATGCAGTTGTTATGAAGCCCATTAAGAGAGATGTGAAAGGACTTTATAAACTTTTAGGGGCTGTGTACATGTTTGTTGTTGTGTTGTTGTTAGGTGCCATCAGGTCAGATCTGACTACTAGTGATCCTAGGTACACCAGAATGAACAACCCCCTGACAATGTGCTATGCAAATGATCTCTTTATGTTTGAGCCCAGTGTTGTAGACACTGTGTTTCATCTCATTTTGAGTAGTGCCACATCAGCAAAAGGACATTCCAGAGACTTTACTACATTCTCGTTATTAAGGTCGACTCTACTTTAGGTGGCAAGTCTTGTCCAGTTGTTTATTGAATGCCTTCCAGTCTGGGGGGCTCATTTTCTGTCACCATATTTGACTGTGCTTCTCTGCTATTCATAGGGTTTTCTATGGCTGATTGTTTCAGAAGTGGCCTGCTAGGTCCTTCTTCTAAGCCTACAGCACCCAATATTCCCACGAGGTCTCCAATCCAAGGAATAACCAGGCGTGACCCTGCTTAGCTTCTGAGATCTGATGAGATTCTTCACCAGAAAGGTTTACGTCAGGAATGACAAGTCAAAGTGAACTGACATTTACTTCATGCCAGTATGCCAGACTTGCTAGGAGTCCTCACCTTGTCCCTGTGTGTGGGCACAACTCTGGACACTACCCATTCAGAAGGCCTGGGCTGAGGTGCCAGGCCCCCACCATCCTGTGTGGCCTTGGGCAGGCCTCAGCCTATGTGAGAGATTCAGCCCCTGAGCTCTAGAGCTACACAATCTAAATTTGAATCCCAGCAGTGCTAATAATTAATATAAACACACAGGCATGAGTTACCTTTCTGGGGCATCATTTGCTTACCTGTGATAAAGCTATTGTGACAGTCCCTGTCTCATAGGGTTTTTGGAAGGAGGATATCAGCTAATATGGGCAAAGTACTCAGGACAACAAATATTAGCTCTTATCTGATGTAAGTTTGGGGTGTGTGTGTGTGTGTGTGTGTGTGTGTGTGTGTGTGTACCATGCCCTGCAAACTTAGTTGAGAAAACACTGTAGATCAGGATTATCCAGCCTTTTGGCTTCCCTGGGCTGCACTGAGTAAAGAGCAACTGTCTTGGGCTGCACATAAATTATATAATATAGGTAGTCCCTATACATAATAATGGGGGTCACAAATAAATGTTAAAAAAAATGCATAACATTAAAAATTTGTGGGGCTGTATTAGTAGCTATCCTAGGTTGTGTGTGGGTGTTGCAGGCCATGAGTTGGACTTTCCTGCCTTAGGTTTTAGACCTCAAGGTCACCCTGGCAGATGTCTTCTCCCGGGTCCATCTTACAAAATTCCTTGCCATCCATCTGTCTTCAGGAGCTCTTGGTTCTGGGTTGGGCTGGAGGACCTGGAAGATTCCTGAGTGACATGCAAGTTAAAGATAATGAGGAGTAGGTGGGTGTCTTTGAAGTTTTTAGAGGGACTGAGGCTGAGAGGGGAAGACAGTCCTGATGGGGTCTTGTGATTAGGATAAGGAGGACCTTGGGCCTCTTAGGTCAGTTCTGGTCTGTTTCCCTCACATACAGATGAAGAAACATACTCAGGAACGGCCCAGCCCTCGGATTTCTCATCCCTCAAATACTGTTGAGCCTGTCGTCTTCAAAGACCTTTCAAAGAAGGAGAGAGTTGAAGGGAAGACAACAGTCAGTCGGGTCAAATCCCACTCAGAGCTTCAGTAATGGGTTCTTTCACTTCAGAGCATTTCCCAGATTTGCAATTTGATGCTTATTTGAGTGATCAGGAAGAGGCTTTCTTGGGAAAAGTTGTGCTGAATGAGTGAAGGAAGATACAAGTCAGGCAACAGTCTCTTCACCCCCAGTAGAATATAAATTTCATGAGGGCAAAGATTTTGACTCTCCTATGCCCATTGGTGGCACATGTCCTGAACATAGCCAGCCACAGCCCATCCAACTGGTAAGAACATTGAGATGAGTTGCCCACCTCCTCCAATGCCAAGAGAGAATGGCCCTGACCTGCCGCTCTCCTCACCACCCCAAACATGAGGCACAGGTAGGTGGCTACTCCCGTGTTCCAGCAATCAAAGCTTAGAGAATGCTTGTTGTTGTTATTAGGTGCTGTCAAGGTGACATCCGACTCATAGCAACCCTGTGTACAATAGGTGAAACACTATTGTCAGTGCTTCTCTGCTATGCATAGGGTTTTCAATGGCAGATTGTTTTTTGGGGAGTGGGCTGCCAGGTCCTTCTCCCGTGATAACATTTGGTTCCCCCACGTGGCAAGATCAAGTTTGGCCCTCCTGAGTAGGATGGATGCTAGAGAACTGAGTTAAACAAATCATTTTACTTTCTTTTCTTTATTTTCCTTTTCCATAGTAAAGATTATGAATGATGAAATTTGAGCTTACTAATAAGACCTTTCCAGGTCGTGGCAAGGTGTTCACTTGAGCATATACTATAAACAGACAGAAATATCAGACAATGGTGTTCCTTTTAACACTGACTCTCCAGGCAATGCAAGCACTTTTCCTGATATGTGAGCCTAATACTTCTCAAAATGTTAAGCAAGATTCAACTTTGACCCATTGTAAAAGATGATAAGAAAGAAACTCAGCCACTCAATGTTGATAGGAACACTGGTCAAGCCTGATTACTTTTTATTGAGTGTGCTGTAGTTATCTTTTTATTTGTTTATTTTTCTCTATATTAAACCAAAATAATTATGGGAGTCTTAGTCATCTTTTTACCCTGAGCATTTAGAGCAGAGATTTAAAAGCACATGGTGAGCGCTTTAATACAGAAATGAGTAGTGAGTGGTTGCAGGTATTTGGGGTATTTTCTCAATACGTATTGCCTTCCTTTACATGTCCTCTTCATGTTAGAAGGTATTACTTTCTCTGGGAAGTAATTACTCTCTCTGGAAAGAGAAAGTAATACCTTAGCTGGCATAAAGAACATCTTTTATTATTTCCTCTAGCAGAAAGGACCATGCACATTGGTTAGGACATGATGCTGGCTACATTTTAGTCCCAAGCAATGACTTACCTATGCCTGTTTGTATAGATTGCAACCATCCTGCCCCAGTCCTTATATAGGGAAGAAAGGTGGATAGTCATAGTAAGCTTATTCACAACATCACATCAGCAAATATGTGCTTCAGAGGCAGATGAAAATATATGTTTCCCTAGAGGTTTGCTTTCCAAAAAGAATCAGGAAGGCTTTGGGTTTAGGTGAGCTAATATTTGGATTTAGGTGAGTTGGCATTTAAGCTTTCTCCCACTTCTTTCCTTAATTCCCTCTCTGCAGGGCTCCATGATTTCACAAGTAAGGCACAGGTGCACCTCTATCTGAGCAGATTAATATGCCTCTTGCCTTACGTGGAATTCCTAGACAAGAATATTGTGTGCAAGGAGACCTACACGTGGCGCAATATTTTCAGGTCATATTACCCTACATGGGCTTGAATCAATGCATGCATGAATAGACGTGTTTGCTTATTATTCTTTACAAAGGCAGATATGGAATTTATCTGGCTCCTCCTGGGAAAAGCCTCCACCCAAAGGTAACAAACCATAAAGGGAGATATCTCAGACTGCTCACCAAGATCCCAAGTAATGAAAGGAGGCAGGTGAGATGGTTGTGTCAACATATTTTACCTGTGAGACATCCACCCACCTTGCCAGCATGCAGAGGCCCTGCAAACTTACAAACCAGAATAGGAAGAGCTGGTGTGTCATGATTGGCAACTTTTCAGATTTCCAATAACACTGAGTCGTTTATTGTTTATTCACAGAGTGTGAACTCCAAGGAGGTCAAAATAAAAGTGTGCATGAAGTCGGGTTGTCATGGTACATTGCCAACTGCCAACCAGTGTAGAAAGGGCAACCTGATCATTTCATCTCCAAGTGATGCACTCTCTGCCAGTTACTGCAGAAGGGCTAAGAGTGAGAAAGGATAAAGAGAATATGATGTACACAGGCACAGCTTGAGTGTCTTATGTTTTCTTTGATTTTTAAGAACTTTGAGTTTTTTTGGTTATGTAATACTCATTGTTAGGCTAAGTGTACACATAATGATAGTCAGAGGGAAGATCATGTGTCTATGACAGATTATGAGCCAGAGGGAGGATAATATGTCTGTATGATTTCTTTCCTTTGTTGGAAAAAATTAAAATTAGCATAGAGAGTAATGGGATTCATGACATTTTCATACATGCACATCATGTACTTTCCTCATGTTGTTTGGTGTCATTGAGTTGGGTATAACTCATAGCGACCCTCATAGGATTTTCAATGGCTGATTGTTTTGGGATTGCTTTAGGAGTGAATTCCTACATCTTTCCACTGTTTATGCTTTTGTTTGTTTTTGGTGCTTGGGGTCAAACCCAGGTCCTCAGAGAGTACAGAGCACAACTCAACCAATTGAGCTAAAGTGCAGCCCTAGAGATATAATAGCAATAGTGAATAATACCAAGAATACTCCTATTATAATATCAGATTCTAGTAAGGAAAATGTGCATGGAAATTGCCAATTATGGTAGATGGTAGTAGTTGTTGTTGTTAGGTGCCGTGGAGTTGAGTCTGACACATAGTGACCCTTCATAGGGTTTTCAATGGCTGATTGTTTTCAGGATTGTTTCAGGAGTGGGTTGGCAGATCCTTCTCCAATTTTTGCAGTGCTTGGGGTCAAAGCCAGGGCCTCCAACTGCACAGAGCTGCACTCCAACTGAGCTTCCCCCAAGCTGGTAGATAGACGAGAAGACAATAATAGAAGTATGTGCAGGGAATTGAAGTGGTCCTAAGGAAGAAGTAATTTTATTTGTTGAATGGGATTGGTGAGGAATGACTACCAGTTCGGGTTTTTTTTGTTACTGAACTGGAATCTGAAGGACTATTAGATGTCTTCTAAGGGGCACAGGGACATTCTAGACAGATGAAAATGCATGGGTAAACATCTATAGGTTTTTCTTATTTGGTTGTAATTTGTGTAATTTAGAAGGAAGGCAGCAATGGAACCAATATAAAATTAGAGGAAGTTTAATGCCAATTGCTTCAGTTGAGTTTCTGATAAGAATAAATAACCTTTGGTCTCAACAAAAGCACTGACTAAGCTGTTTGTTGATTTTGAACAAACACTGTGCTATAAGAAAAGCAAGGACACACACAAGTCTTTGCCCACTGCTAAGGTGGAGAGGGCACCCAAGTGCTCCAAATCCACGTGATGCACAGGTGACCCTTCACTGGCTGCAGCTCTGGCCCCACCTCCTGTCACAGTGCATAAACATTGTGGGATGGCATCACTGATTCACAGCTCAGCACAGGGCTGTTCAGCAGGCACAGCCCTTCAAGGAGCAGGACGTTCACCAGGAAGGAAAACTCAGGAGAGAACTACTGAGGGGAAGTGATGATGGATCTGATCCCGAATTTTTCTGTGGAAACCTGGGTGCTCCTGGTTACCATCCTCATGCTCCTCTATCTGTGAGTAACCATCAAGGTTCCTCTCTTCTGAAACCCTGGGGTTGGATGCTATTCAAGGCTTTTTTCCTTATCTGTTTGAAAGGCCAAGAGAGACAGGGGAGGTGAAGTTGGTATTAACACTTATGATGTTCTCACGGTTTAATGCAGATCCGTTGGGCACCTCTGGCTCCCTGTTCCATGGATAGGGTTAGTGAAAAGATTTGTTCTCGGGGGTGATCTGATCCACTTTCGGTGTGGTCCTAGACAAATGAACCAGAATTTTAAAAATAAAGATTATAAACTTATAGCCACCTCACTGCCTTCCCACTCTGTGAATTCTAGGAACAGCATAGTGCTTGGGTTTTTGTCTCAATGTGTCTATCTTCTCCGTTCTGTCTTATGGAGAAGATGGGTAGAAGACTTGTCCCCTGTGGGTCCAGATGTTTTCTGATCCCCTTTTTCCTATTCTCTAGCATGATTCACACCCCAGACTTCATAGAAGGGACAAACTCCATTCCTCCTTATTTTCTGTGACCTCCTGGATCTGCTATCCTTCTTAAAACTCAGCTTCTCCGCCCTGAAATATTCAGAGTCATTTAACCCTAATTGATAAGTTTTTAGAGCAGAAGGCAGCTGGAATAAACCTTGGGGTGGATCCTCCAACACATGTCCTTTCATGAAAATTGTTGGTTATATTTGGTGAGATTTTACAAGATGTACTGCATGTTGGAGATATTTAGATCCCATACTGCCTTAAAGGCTCATCTCTGTAGAAGAGGAAACAAGGTATTAATTTAACTACCTGGAACATTACTATGGCTTCTAATTTTATGCTGCATAATGCATCTGCCATTATCAAGAGGAAGCTGCCTGCCCTTTGGAAGACCTGATTTGTTGTAGTGGAATGCATTCTTGGGTTTGTTGTTGTGAGGTTCCACTGAGTTGGGTCCAACTCATAGTGACCCTCATAGGGTTTTCAATGGCTGATTGTTTCGGAATTGCATCGGGAGTGGGTTGCCACGTCCTTCTCCTGATTCCTGGGGTGCACCAAACCATATGTACATATACTTTTCAGCCATAGTTTCTCAATTTGCCACCAGGGGACCAACTCATTGGACTAGCTGTGACAAATTTAAACTGGTTTCCAGAAGCCTCTTTCATCTGTCTCTCTTCTTTCCTCGGCGTCAGTCAGACAGGAGTGGAAGGGTTTGCAGTGTGTAGAACCCCTAGCAGTGGGAGTCTAGATATGATGCATCTGAGTTACCCCAGGGAGCATTAGCCTTGATGGTTCTTGTGCAGAGAAAGCTGTAGAGAGGCAGTGGACTAGCTGCTTTGCAACTGGCTATCTTTTTTTTTTTTTTTTTTTTTGAAAATTTTAATGTATGCCTTAATGTGATTTATTCTGACATGCTTTTCATTGTGGCATTTCCATATATGCATTTTGATGTACATTATTCATATAGGTGCCTGGTTACCCTCTTGTATGCTTCCCACACACACACCCTCCCCATCTAAGTCTTCTCTATCATTTACTTGGTAATATTTTTCTATATGGCCTTGGGTTCCAGTTCTGTTTAAGACAGAAACTGGCTGTAGGTTTGTCATAAATGGCTTTTATGAAATTAAGGTATTTGCCTGTTATACCTATTTTCTCCAGTGTTTTTATCATGAAAACGTGTTGCACTTTATCAAAGGCCTTTTCAGCATCAATTGAGATGATCATGTGGTTTTTGTTTGTCAGTTTCTTGATATGTTGGATTACGTTAATTGATTTCTCTATGTCAAACCATCCTTGCATCTGTGGTATAAATCCCACTTGGTCATGGTGAATAATCTTTTTCATACGCTGCTGAATTCTGTTTGCCAGAATTTTATTAAATATTTTTGCATCTAGATTCATAAGGGAGATGGGTCTATAATTCTCTATCTTAGATGAATCTTTTCCTGGTTTGGGTATCAGGGTGATGGTACCTTCATAGAATGAATTTTGGAGTATTCCCTCCTTTTCTATTTTTTGGAATAATTTGGGGAAGACAGATATTACATCTTCTTTAAAAGTTTGGTAAAATTCTGCTGTGAATCCATCAGGACCGGGACTCTTCTTTGTTGGGAGGTTTTTAATTACCTTTTCTATTTCTGTATATGTAATGGGCTTGTTTAAGTCAGTTATGTCTTCTGGGGTTAGTTTTGGTAGGTCATACGTGTTAATAAATTTGTCCATTTCTTCTGCATTTTCATATTTTTGGGAATACAGTCTCTCATAGTAATCCCTGACAATTTTCTGTATTTCGTTGGAGTCAGTGGTTATGGATCCATTGTCTTTCATAATCCGTACTATGTTGGATTTTTCCTTTTTCTTTTTGATGAGATTAGCCAGAGGGGTGTCTATTTTATTAAACTTTTCAAAGAACCAGCTCTTAGTCTTATTAACTTTTTGAATTATCTCTTTAGATTCTAATTGAGATATTTCTCCCTTTATTTTTGTAATTTCCCTCTGTGTATTCCATTTAGGGTTGTTTTTTTGTTGGATTTCTAATATCTTAAGCCGTGTCATTAGGTCATTTATTTGGCTCTTTTTATTTTATTGATGAAGGCACTTAATGCTATAAACTTCCCTCTTAATACTGCCTTTGCTGTATCCCATATGTTTTGGTATGATGTGTTTTCATCATCATTTGATTGTAGGAATTTTTTTAATTCCAATTTTATTTCATCAACAATCCATGCATCATTCATTAGTGTATTATTCAGTCTCCATGAGTTTGTAAAGTTTCCATAATTATTTATGTTCTTGAGCTCCAATTTTATCCCATTATGATCTGATAAGGAACAGGGGATAATTTCTACTTTCTTGTATTTGTTGAGGGAGTTCTTATGGACTAGTATATGATCTATCTTAGAAAACGTACCATGTTGAGCTGAGAAGAATGTGTATTCCTCATCGTGTGGATGAAATATTCTGTATATATCTGTGAGATCCAGCTGGTTTAGGGTGGAGATTAGATTTGACGTTTCTCTGTTGATTTTTTGTTTTGATGACCTGTCTCTTGACACAAGTGGGGTATTGAAGTCCCCCATTATTATTGATTCTGGTCCAATAAAGTTCTTTATATT